>PVJD01002274.1:0-210683 GCA_004026545.1 Mormoops blainvillei
CCCTGCCCAGTAGCCCCCAGGTGAACATTTCTGAAGCCCTGGGTCTCGGTTTCCTGACCTGCAGAATGAAGTTACCCTGAGATCTGAAACTGAGGTTCTTCAGAAAAGCTTTGAGAACATCAGCTGTAAAAGCTCAGTCTCTGCACAACTGGGCGGGAGGAGTGGTTTCAGCAGCATGACTTCTGAGTGACTTGTCATTGTCCTGTCATATCCTCCAGGGGAGACCTGCTGTGAGCATCATGCTAGATTTCCACTGATTTTCTGGAGGATGCTATAGCTCTGCTCACCAGAGTCAGTGGTGGGCATCTCTTCCCAACTTCTGTTTGGCGACATCATATTAGTCACTTCAAATTAGCAATGGCAAGAGTATTCACACCATGGGAGTTGGCAAAAAAACACAAATCATCCCCTCCCGCCCTAAGTTTAAGTATGTATTAGTGGTCCGTGGATCCAGTACAGCTTGCTTGTCTCGTTTGGGCTTGTCTCTGTCAAGACTCACTCCTTTGTGCTCCAGCCTTCACTCCCCAGTCTACACTCCTAGTCACTTCAGGGTCATCATTGCCCTCTTCCTGCTTAGCTCACAGGAATGTCTATGCAAATGCAATGGAGCACATGAAAGAAGAGCTGGTGGTTTTGAACCTGTGTCTACAGCAGATTCTGTCACTGCTAATGACAGCCGTCTTATTAACACCTTTATTCTAGCAAACCCAATCCATTTGTCTTTTATACCGTTGTTAGTCAAAGATAGGTAGTGTCTTATATTTGTCATAGCAAATAGCTGGAATTCCAAATGACTGCCTTACTCAAATGCCTGCGAAGGTCTCCCAGAGCCTATGTTAGCACAAGCTCTTCATACTGAAAACCCTGTTAGATAAGGCCTCTGCCATCGTCCCAACCTAGTATTCATCTGTCTCCCCGTTAGAGGTACCCTCTTTGCCCAGACACAATCTATTCTTTCTTCTCTGCACCCAAGCTCATCTCTGACTATCATAATCCTGTCAGGGTCTACATTGAATACCATGATTGGGGTCCCTGGCTTCTCAAGAATATGACTTCTTTAAACTGCAAACGGCAGCTCCTTGGGAAGGTCTGGGAAGCCCAGAATATCCACCGGGGGGTGGTTCTTGACTCTAAAGATAATTGCAAGACCATTATCTCTGGTGTTACCCCATCTCTTGTTCATCATCTTTGTTTCTCAAGTTTTAGTCATGGTTTTTCTCTCAGGTTTCCACTCAGACTTTTTCCTGTCCATCTGCTTATTTTAGGAGGGAGTTTCTGACTTAATTTCTGCCAAAGTTATTGCTCTGGCTGAACTACGTTCACACCCTTCCTTGGCCCCGATCTTCTCAATTTCAGTGCCCTCCTAGTGCAAGGATCAGCAATTTTTATTTTATTTTATTTTTTTTGTTAAGGACCAGTTAGTAAATATCTTAGGCTTTATGGCCCGTATGGCCTCGGTCACAAATACTCAGCCTTGCCATTATAGCAGGAAAACTGCTGTAAACGATATGTGAACAAATAGGCGTTTCAGTAAAACTTTATTTGCAAAAGTAGACGTTGGGTTGGACGTAGCCCATGGGCCATAGTTTGCTGACCCCACTTGGGTCAGACAGCTGGCAGTCCACTCCCAATGCCTGTTCATATAACTGGTGGCCAGCCCGGCTATGTGATGTTCATCAGTGTGGCCCAGGCAGGAGATCGCGTTTGGGATCTGCCCGGCTGGGAACCTTGCGGCTTCGGATTTGAGGGTTCCAGAGAACATTACTTGTTCCCATTTGTTCTATTCACAAGGGAGCACTGATTCAAAACTAGGCAGAAGCACTCATGTTCTGAAGGCCAGTGTGACAGAGCAGCACTTCCAAATTTCAGCCATCTGTGTACTGCTGCCATGTGTTCTGCAACGTCTCCAGCTACCTGCACTGTTAGCTACTTAATATTCTCTTTTAAAAATTAGCTGCCTTTAAAAACCTTAAGCTAATACATTAAAAAGAAAATTTGTATCATATAAATGGAAAACCAGTACCATTTGCAATAAATAGAAAGTAACCATAAAAATAAAATATACTGAAAACAAAGTGTTATAAAATTCTAGCTACCTTTGCTACTTAGAAGGTTCTAAGCCCAACACCTTTCTTTAAAAGAGGGAGGAAAGCCCTGGTTGGTGTTGTTCAGTTGGTTGGAGCATCGTCCTCTAAACTGAAAGGTAATGGGTTTGATTCCCAGGTCAGGGCACATGCCTGGGTTGCAGGTTCTATCCCCAGTTGGGGTGTGACAGATCGATGTTTCTCTCACAGCAGTGTTTCTCTCTCTTTCTCTCCCCCCGCCCCGAAATAAATAAATAAATAAATAAATAAATAAATAAATAAATATTAAAAGCAGGAGGAAGATTAGTATTTCAGAGGTATTAAAGACTGTCCAGCCCCAAACTAAGAACTTTTTCTTGGTATAAAAAGAAATATTAGAAAATAAGTGGAATGTGGTGCCTTTAAAAAAAATTGCTATTATTTGCTCACCTCCTGCAGTCATTACATGGAACTCTGTGTCTTGTACACCACCTGAAAATACCACCAGGAAGACAGTACTAGTGATTTGGATGTGAGACAGACCTGCGTTCAAATTCCTGGCTTCACCTTTAGTTCCCCCACCGCAAAGCAGCAAAGCGGAAACAACACCTAACCCACCTTCACTGACGCAGCGAGTAAGGAGCCAGGTATACTGATGGCCTGGGCCAGGCTGGCTGCCAGCGGGTGGCCCTTTTAGGCACTGGAATTGGGGTTCGTAAAGCATCCAACACAATGACTGTCCCTTGCATGGGCACTGTTGTCCTTGGAATCCCTGTGAATTCACAAGTTTTTACAAGAGTATTCATGAAACTTCTGTAATTGGTCTATAAATTTCTGTAATTGCATCGCAGCTGAAAGACCTTGGGCAAGTTCCTTAAATTCTGTTCTGGCCGCTGACCAGTGTGGGAATTAAATATGTGTAAAATTCTTTGTAATAGTAAAGTCTGCCCCATCTTCAGTCATTGGCAGTACCTTGGGTGACAGGTTTTGGTGTCCTGCCTCCCTTGCCTCCTGGCCTGAGTTCCTGGAAGGTGGAGGCCACGGTGGTGGGCTTCTGTCCACATCACCCCTTTGCATTTGCAGCTTGTGCAAAACTGTCAGTGAAGGGGATGGAAAATGTCCTTCCTGTTCATTCTCACTTCCCTTCTCTCCTCTGCCTCTCAAGACCAGCGTTTTTTACCTTATAAATTCTAACCAGTCTTGGTGGTTCCTGCTTCGCATCTGAAAAGCTCTAGGCAGTCCCCATTGGTGCAGGCCTGGGGCATAAATGGGTCTCCTTGTCCTCTGTTGACTTCAGGTGTTGCTTGGGTTCCCATGTGTCACCTCCTGCAGTCACATTCTGCACCATTTGCCCTTGTGCCGGTCAGTTCTCTGCCATTTCAGAGTTTCAAAGCTCACCTTCCACTTCCTGTGATCCTGCCGATTCACAGTCTTTCCCTTAGAACTTTTGTTTATAGATGTTTTCACAAATTCTTAGCCATGGGGTGCTTTTCTTCTAGCCTTTACAAACTATTTTTCTTGGCTCACAAATTAAAGTCTGTCCATCTATCTGTGTCATCGAATGAAGATTTCTAAAACTTCTCTGTGTTTTATTCTCAGAATAAACCACTCACAGCACAGAAAACCTTCCTTCAGAGGTTTTCTTTTTGTTGTTGTTGTTTTTGTTTGTTTTTTGTTTGTGCCTGAACAACTTAGTTCTGGCACACATTTCTGTGGGAGGAACAGGCATCATTTCCATCCTTGAGGGAAGACAGCCAGCGGGACTGGAGAATTCTCAACATGGAGGAAGACTGTAGAAAGAGGCCATCCGGCCTCAGAGAAATGGAGTAACCCGCCACCGTCACATACCCGAGTGGTGGCCCAACGCCAAGTATGACTTTCTGCCCATCCCCTCCCAGTAGGCAGGGATGTAAGTATCATTAAACCATTGGGGAAAGAACTTTCTCTCAGAGCTCTGTCCCCATCAAAGGGCTGTGAGGAGCCTTGTCAGGGAGGGAGTGATCCCTTTACATTCAGATGATCTGGCCTGACCGAAGTGGGTTGAATGGAGGGCCTGACTACATGGGCTTAAAGGGCAGCCACACCTGCAGCCTGTTGACTTGTGCGTAATCATCCCTTGAGCATGCAGAGTGCCTGATGGTGGGATGAACAAATCACAGGCCTGCTGAGTCTGGCTGGGCAGCAGAGATGTACACAAAGGGTTGTGATAAATGCAACAAACAAGGCACGAGCTGGGGGCTATGAGGGCACTGACCCTGCCAAGCTGGGCAGCCTCCCCTCAGTCAACACGCATTGATTCTGGCCACTGAAGTTAACCAGACACGACCTGGAAATGAAGAATGGCCCCTGGACCCCATTCTGATGACCACTGACGTGGTTGGCTCCCCCATGTCCCAGCGTGGCCCCAAGTAAATACCCTCTCCTAAGCAGAACAGGGAGCTTGAGACAGCCAGCGTGTTATTCTCCCTGGCACTGTACCTGTTAAACCTCCCTGACGGAAAGGGGGATGAATCCTTTATGACAAGAGGTTGGCGACATGGGCACGGTGGCCAGCCCAGCAGTCCTGGAATCTGAAGAGGCAAGTAAGGCAACTGCCTCCCCAGGGAGCTGTGCTCTTCGCTGTTGGCAGAAAGAGGAAGAAGAAGGCAAAGAGGCATATTCTGTTTCAGCACAGAGCGTATCTGCAAGATTGCACGACAGACCAAAGGCAAGTCAGTTAAATCAGTGTGTATGGGATAGGCGCAGCAAAAAATATCAATAAAAGAATTCCAAAAATATGTTAGGTAGAGGAATCATTATTGCATTAAGTAAATGGGGCATTACTTTGGAGGCATTTTTCAGCTAGATTTAAAAAGTAAAAGTTCTAGTGTGTTTGTTTTTAAAAAACCCTATCATTCAGCCCTATCTTCCACTAACATAAAACACTCTTAATATTTTTAATAAATCTGTCCATTGCACTTGAGGTGCGGTAAATGCCTGCTGGGGACAGAAAAGCATTACAATGGTAGTTGGCGAGATGTTTTACAATAAAGAGGCACTTAATGGGTTGGAGAAGTGGCCCCGTGTCAGAGGAAGGTGAGGGGTTGTAAGTAGGCTCCCCCAGTGGTGGGGTGCACACAGCCACAAGGCAGAATTATACTTGCACCCACATTTTCAGAGCCACGAGGCTCTCTGAGCAGAGAAGTCAGTAGAAGAAAAGAGCTTTTAAAGAGAATGAATTCTGAACCATGTTTATGTGCCCACCAGTGTTTCACCCGGCGTTCACTGACCCTGGTGGGGCTTACTGATTCCTTTCAAGGTCTAGTGAAAGGCTTATCACCTTCCTAATCTCTCTCCTGCCAGCCTCTCCAGTCTGCTCTCTTGACCTTCCCTGGAAGTGTGCTCTACTCTCAAACCAGATACCCTGGCACCATGTCTTCGCGCACCTCATTCTCTTGACTTAGAAGGCCTGTCTGGACCTCTCTGTACTCTCAACCCTTATCTTTGTTCACCTGGCCCATTCTGCATCCTATTTCTCAGGACTCAGCTGAGGCGTTGCCTTCCCTGGGGGCCCTGCCAGGTTTTCCTTCTGCCCGTCCAGCTATCCTGCCACCCTCCAGCACGGCCTAGGCCTGTGTCACAGCAGCACGGCACGCAGGTGCACTGACCGCTTACTTGGTGGTGTTTGGACGTAAGCGCCTCGTGGTCGGGAATGCACTTTTCACCTCTCTGGTGTCCGGCATCGTGAATGCTCAGTAGGGGTTTGTCAAATAAATGAGATGGAGGAAGTTAATCAAACCAAGAGTCACCTGCGAGAATACTGAATAAAAGCGGGGAAGAATTCTGTGGAGTTTTCCAGGGTGGTTGAGGTGGAGCTGGTTCTTTAACATATGACAAGGGATTCAACTTCATTGCATAATTAAAATGCAAATAAGATTGTATTTTTCACCTATAAATGGGCAGAAATCAAAATTTGATAACTGGGTTTTCAGATGTGTGGGGAAACAACACTGTATGCGTATGTTGACATTATTGATGTATAACCCTCTGACCCAGGGATTCCACTTCTACGAGCTTATCTTCCAAAATACACTCACATGTGTGGAAAATTAGATCTACATGCAGACAGACATTCATGCCATCATTTTTGGTTTTTTGGAAATAGCTAAAGATTAGAAACATCATGTACCCCTCAGTAGGAGACCAGTTAAATTAATTATGGGACATTCATAAAATTGGATATTATACAACTGTCAAAAAGAATGATACGACTCATTGTGTATGGATGTGAAACAATCTCCAAGTGAAAAACACATATACAGAGCATTAACAGTTGTATTTTGCTTTTGTGTAGAACGCTCGAGAATGATAAAAAGCTGGTATCAAGAATGGGAGGGCTACCCTGACTTGTGCGGTTCAGTGGGTTGGACATCGACCCACAGAGCAGAAGCTCACTGGTTTGATTCCTGGTCAGGGCACATGCCTGAGTTTTGGGCCAGGCTCCTGGCTGGGGGCATGTGAGAGGCAACCAACCGATATTTCTCTCGCACATCAATATTTTTCTCCATCCCTTTCCCCCCTCCCTTCTCCTCTGTCTAGAAATAAATAAATAAAATCTTTTTAAAAAGAATAGGGGGACTGAAGAATAGGTGTAGAAGGGTGAATTTTTCTACCATATTTTTTCTATTTTGGTCCATTTTGAACTTTGTGCAAAGAATACATAGTACTTATTTCCAAAATATATATTTGTTTTAAGAAACCAATTGAGTGGTCGATATAAGTGTACAAATTTGCTGAGATCTGCAAAATCACTATCCTGATATCCACAACACACCACCAACCCCTCTGCCATTTAAGTCCTTCTTACTCACTGTTACCTAGACCATTAGCATTGTAAAGGGCCTTGGATAGTTACCTAGTGGTGTTTCCATTAAATAAAGGCTGAATACTGCTGCTTTTCCAATAAATGTGCCATGCCTTAACTTTCTCTTATCTGCCGCTATAAAGTGTGTTTACTTTAAAAATATAAGTGCTGTCTTTACAGAGCTATTTAGGTCAGAGTTGCAATAACAAGTAGAGTATCTCTACAACACTAATTAACCGATATATGAATTGTGGGCCAGAACTCTGTTTCCGTGTAGTAGAAACATTAACTTTGATCGTCTAGTTTATGACATCCATGGAATTCCTTGGAGGCAATTAGAGTCTGCTCGCTCGGTTGCACACCAGGACCTACATGTACCCCATAGGAAACAGACAGGCTCCTACTTCGCTGTGTCATACCCTCCATTCATAGTAAATTTCATGAAATAACATTATGCCTCAAAACCCAGACACCTTGAGTAACTTTCGCCATAGTGAAAGTGTAAACAAAGCTTTCTACAGTAAGATAGGAAAGGAAAGAAATGGGATAAAGTGTGGCTGTAGGGGTGGGTTGTGATACAGGTAAAGTCAGAGACTCACTATTTTTGGATTGTAAGCCATCCAATTATAAAATACTGTGGACTTTGCCATCTCACTTAAAAATTGTGACCCAAAGAAAATGCAAGATTTGTTGAGATAATTTTTTTAAAAAGCAGTCTCTATCCTTGGCCACCTTCTCACTGGTCCTTACCTTCTCTCTGTGATACTTCTGTTTTACTACCAAAATGTAGTGAATCTCAGAGTTGGGAAGGATCTTGTCTAACTGCCTGTCTTCTTCTCTCAACTGGCTAATGCCTGAGGTACTAACCTCAGAGAGGTTAAACGGCCCGAAATCTGCCCTTGACAACTTGTCCGAGGTGCTGCTGGTACCCTGATTCCCTGATTTCAGACCCTGATTTCCACCTCTCAGCTCAGCGCTTCTCCCCTTCTTCTTCTTCTTCTTGTTGTGTTATTAGGGGTGTGGAAGAATTATCAAGTAGAAAATCCAGGGAATATATTTAAATTTATATATTCTAAAAATTATTGTTCTCTAAGAAATCAAGGCCTTTTGCTTTTGTTTATAGGCATTAGTAAGTAAAGGTGTTTGCATTTCTACAGGTATCTTGCTTAAATATTAAAAATTTTGTATTTCCCGCCAAAGAACAAAAGTACTCTGAATTAAGCACAATAATCAGGGTGTGTTAAATGAAGTATATAATCCATTGGTTTGCTAGTCGTACTTCTCAGTTTCTGAAATTATCCTGAAATAGGTCTTTAGCTGGAATGCACAGGTGATTTGGTATAATAACTTCAACAGCTTCTCTCCTGATTCAGTGTGGGCCCCATGCAGTGCCTTCTAATTGATCACCTTCTGGTGCCTCATCAGGTGAAGTCAGGTTCATTCATATGTCATTGGGAAACCAGGCACCAGTTCTCCTGGGCACATTAGTACCAAAGCTGGGAATGAGAGATGCACGACAAATTTGAGAGTGTTGTGCTTCTCTCAAAATAACCCTAATGCCCTCATTTGTAGAGTGCACTGCAGTTTACAGAGTACTTTCTTGTAATTCCCTGGGGTTCAGTGGGAGACAAATGAGAGAAGGGGGCAAAATTCCCCAAAATACCAAGGAGGCTGGGACTCTGTGAACAGCCGAGGGGAGGGCCCCTGCTAAATCTCTGCCCTCCCTCAGTTAATGCTGTTGAGGGCCTGGCTCTGTACAAAGAAAGGAACAGGGTCACTGAAGTAGGAGGCAACCCTGGGTGCCTCCCGGGAAGGAAGAAGAGATAAGAAATGGAATCTGAAGCTGTGGAAGCGTGACCTCCCGTAGTCACCTGCTGAGCCAGGTAGACTGTTCACCTTTATTCAAGTCAGTTACTGACTCTTCTGTGCAACTCCCCACTGATGGGCCCTGCTGGGGCCCACCCAGCTATTGGTGCTGGCTTGAGAGGAAGTGATGAGAAGTGATGAAAAGTGGGAGACCAACTGAGACAGATGCTCAATTTACTGTCTTTGTAAGACAGGGAACTCAGAAGAGAGTGTGAATCAGCAGCTGGAAGGCATCCCGTGTTTCAGTGCCAGAGGTGTTAACCCTGTCATGTACATTCATTGTTTCATCAAACTTCCTGAGCAACTGCCGTGTACTCGTCATCAGGTTAGAATGTGGACGTGCGGGGGCAGGGGTAGCATGTGCATCGTTCAGGAAGCATACAGTTCAGGCATCTAGCATTTCTGTCAGCACCGCTGGAAAAATTTCTCTGTGTAAGTCTAGTCTTCCCAAATTGGTTATGAATCAAATTTGTATATTTGGACTGATCTTTCTGCTAATTTGTCTCACTTCAGAATTGATATAAAGGGATCTTAAGATAAATCCTCATTTAGGTGATGAATCCTTTTTCAAATAAGAATAATTTATGTGCCATTTTCCCCCAGTTCATTCATCTATTTTTAAAGTTGGCTGTTTTCAAGGTTTTGCAAAGTGAATTTCATTGTTTTCAAATCATGTAACATTAGCTCCAAGAGCTAATGATTTTCCTTTTGTTTTCATCAGCACTTTTTGAGATATTAAAGATGTTCATTGATTTTTTTTCTGTGAATCCTGTGAAGTACTTTTATTTTTTAATTGGCATTGTGTGAGAAGTTATTTTTCTGACTCCTCTTCCAATTTTCAAAAATAACTCTTGTGATCTTTTTTGTTTTCCTCAGAGCACCCCATGAGGCAGCGGAGGAAACCTCGGGGTTAAATGCCCGGGGGCAGACCTGGGTGACAAGGAATGCTTTAACGCCCCTTGGTGGCGATGCAGGTGTCTCACTGCTGTTACACACAGAAATGGTTGCCGGGGCTCCGAGTTCCCCATGGCACTTGGACACAAGGGCTTGAGTGTTGCTGTTTACTACCTGCAAGTACATTTTAAGGATACTCTGCAGAAATAGGTGTTAAAAGTTACTTGGTTCACTTCTAGCTAAAGCCTAAGAATACAAACTAGGAAACGGCAGCGGTAACCTTTTTCTTTGAAGATTTCATTGGATCAAGGGACCAACTCTGAAGTTTGTTCTTTTGTTGTATTGAAATTAACTAGAGAGTTCTAAGGGTTGCTGATGTCAATATTGTCTTGTTTTTGTTTTTGTTTTGCTTTAACTCCCGGATGGTAAGCAGTGTGAGGACATTGTTGTTTCGTTCACGACTGTACCCCAGGACCCCAAACTAAGTGCTTTAGGTTGTAGTAGGTGTTTAGTGAACATTTGTTAAGTGAATTTGGAAAAGGTATTAGTTTAGTCTTAGAAATCATTCTGGTCTCCAAAAATCAGATAAACTGTCCACTCTTTAACCTGCAGTTAGAGCCCTCGGGTGTGGGCTGGTTCGGATTGCTCTCGCCAGCCCAGTCCTCGGCATAGGTGAGATCAGGGTGAGTGCCATTTGATCTCCCATGACATGGGGAAGGAGTTCCTTTATGAGGGATGTGACCCGGATGGCTTTCTCCTGCCTGTCTCTGCTTACTTGAGATTTAGGGGCTATATCAGAGATGAATTTAATTCTCCTTGGTTATCATCCTGACTGTCATGAATAAGATCAAAGTCTTTCATCAACACTGGAAATAGTACCGCATTTTCAGAAGTAAAATGCTGTTGGTTTATCACTCATTCCCGAACAGTGAGGACTCATAGCTTCTGGCTTGAATGTTTGTTAACCGTGAAACTATTTCTTCAGTTAGTCAAGGCAAGCCATTGTACTTCTTGTCTTCAGGAAGAAAATGCCACCTCCACATGAGTCATTATATCTAATCCCAGGAAGTGTGTGCACTGGCTACAGTGTCAGGAAATGTCTTCCCCTACGTTTTCCAGTCAGCAGCCTATTGTGTTGAGCTGATGAGCATAAACTGGAGTGAAAGAAATTGGCTTGGTTGGAGACCAGTCAGTGTCTTCAATAGGCACTTGTTCTTATAGTTGGGAGACAGAATATGGGATGGAGTGGGCCAGGAAAAAGAAACCAGCTGTCAGCAACAAATGTTCTGGAGAATTTGCTGATTGTTGGGTACCTGCTGTGTTCTAGATGCTATGTGGGCTGAGGAGGAAAAAAACGAAAAAGACTCAGGTAGGTAGGAAAGAAAGGGAAGGAAGGAACAGATTTGAGTGCAGTTTGGAGAACTAAAGAAAACAATTATTTGAACACAGAGAGATGCTGAAAGGATGGCACAGTTGTCGGTGGCTAGGCACGTGGCTCCCTTTGCCTTTACAAAGATGATTTTGTATTTACCATGAGCCACACAAGGCAGGCATTTATATACTCAGATTAAAAGTTGTATTGCATCATGTTTATGTGTTTATCTGGGCTCAAATTATGATGTGAAAATGTTCTTACCCTGGTTAGTCATAATTACAGATAATGAGTTGAAGGCCTTCTAAGAGTAATTAATCACTTCTCTAAGAAACATAATTCCGTTTCGTTAACTGGAATCTTCATCACAGCAGGATATAAGCTTAAAAAAAAATACTTTCAGTTCTTGGTATAGATCTTGAAAAGCTGGAAGCTGGCATGCAGATTGTTGGCTTGCCAAGACTCAGACTTACCTTGGACAGTCTCACCTTTCTGAATCCAAATGCATGTTTGGACTCAGGCACACAGGAGTGGCCTAGCCTTCCGAGGATTCTGTCTTCCTCTCTGTGATTCACTCCATCCTTCTCCATTCAGCAGTCTGTATTTTGGGGAGGGTTCTCAAACCTCGTCTTGCTGCATGAGGTTCAGCGCAGCTCTGGTTGGGACCAGTGATAATAGCAAAGGCTTTCCAGGCTTGCCGGGGTGCTCAGCTTCCGGCCATGGGCCACGAGAGCCTGACCGGCAGCTAGGACTCCTCCTGTGGAGGAGTTTACTCGTTAATACCTTTATTACCCTTTCTAAGGGGCATTTATGTTTCAGTCGATTCTTTAGAGGAGCAAAGAGTGAGCCACCATGAAGTTTCTAAAACAACTCTTCCTGGAGATGTTTTTGGTCTAAAAGTCTGCAGTGGTATTGACATTGAGGGGGAAAGGTAGAAATTCATTGCTAAGACCCATTTTCCTAGAATTTGCCTGAGGGGGCACATCTTGCAATATATACATGAGATATATACATTTTGTTATTGGGGAGTTGACAATTCCAGAGTGATTTTAAGAGCAGGGATTTAAATTTTTGACCACGAGTCAGAAATGCCATTCCCTAGCTTGCGAGACTCCAGCAAGGAACATATCAACTCCTCAAGTACCTATCTGAAAAATGGGGTAACAGTGCATGCTTCTGGTGGAGTGGTAAGGCTCACATGAGGTATTTAGCCTGCGTTACCATAAGCATTGTAGTAGTGGTGGTTTGAGGAGCGTTCCTGCTGAAAACACTGTGATGAACATTTGGGGTGTACCTCTGGAACTTTATTAAACTTCATCAAATAAAATAATTGGGGGTGGGAGGAGAGTGTTCTATGAAGCCCATGGAGAAATTCTGGTAGAACTAGAGCTTAAACTGTATTTCTTTCTCTATATTGTCACAAAGTGAGCTAAGGAGGGGAATGGCGGATGGAAAAGATGGTATGATCTATAGGGGTCTGTACACAAACTGCATATGAATTTAAAAAGAGAAAGTTTTATATGTTGACTTCCTTTTTAAACAGCTAAAATGTCAAATTTCTGAGAAATCTGGTTACCTACTTCACTAGGCCAGTGTTTTGTGGTTTCATTCTACAGCCAGGCATCCTGATTCTTCTTAGCGGGAGATGATTTTAACCTTCCTCTTACACCCTCTTCCAAAAGGTTTATAGAGTACTGAAGTTGGAGTGAAACAATGTCATTTTATTCAAAGTCTACTTACTGAACCCCAGCGGAATAGAGAAACCTCTTTACTGCCTTGCCGGGGAGTAACAGCCCAACTTGACTTCTCAGGATCATCTCATCATCGTCTAATCCCATTGGTTTTTCCCTTTTCCCCTTTGACCTCTTTCAACAAGAATTAAGAACTGCTGATGTTTTCCTCAGAAGGGACATCTGGAATTGTGTTAGCAACCTCTTAAAAATCAAGGCCTTTTTTTTTTTTTTTTTTATTGCTGATTGGCTCTTTAAGAGAGGTTAGGAGGCAAACGAGGCACAACGTCTCAAACACTTGCTTGTCGTTTCTGTGATTCCTGTGCCACTCAAGTAGTGGACTTCGAGAGAGCCTGTCCCCGAACGCTCATAATGCAGGAGTATGTTAGAGCCGCTTGGGGGGCTTATGCTTTTGTGGACTTGAGTTCATGGAGCAAGGGAAGCTCCTGGCTTCATAGCTTCAGTTCTCCTGGCTCAAAACCCTTTACAACAAGCCTCCACAGTAATGTCTGATTTAATGCTTTTATGATTTGGCCGATAACACTGCTCATGTTCACAGGACTCTCATTACATGTTTTTTTCCTCCCTAAAAAAAGAAAAAAACCCAAAACTACTTTTGTTTACCTTTCAACAGTTTTTGTGTTGAAAGCATTTAGTTTTTTAATGACTATTAAACTACATTTGTTTTAGATCCCATAGGGGCAGAGGCAATTGTTCTTAATAATTTTGTAAGCAGTCTGGTTTATTGGCTCTTAATCATTCCCCGTGCCCTGCCTGGTGTGTGGGGGTGCGTGTGGCGGGGTGTGGTGGGCGGGGGAGAGGGAGAGAGAGAAGACGAAAGAACACAGGAACTTTAAGAGACAGTTGAGTAGACGATTGGATTTGGCTATCACCAGTTACTCATTTGCTTCCCTGAGGAGACCTAGGTCCTAGTCCAGTTTAGCACAGGGTGTCTCTTGTACAGAATGTTCAGAAGTTTTAAGGGGAACTTTCAGAACTAATGAGGAATGGGTAACAGATAAAGTGCCTCAAGGGATGCAGTAGACTCTGACTGTAGCACTAGAGGAGGGGCATGACCCAGAGCTCTGGTGGTTTCGGTCTCTACTCTCCCACAGTCCTCGGAGTCAGTTAGCATGCGTGCCTTTTTTATGGCAATGTACACTCCATCCGTGGTGCTGTAATTTCCCTCCATGTGTCACCTAATGGAGCTCTGAATTGCTATGGAAACAAATGGGACCTAATTGGGGAGGATCTCTCATTGAATCCCAAATACTCCCTGATAGGAATCTGCTTTCTCTGTTGCTTCTCTTGCAGTTTACCTGGGGATCCTCTGAGCCATAGCTGGCCTAATTTTTAAATGCAACTTGAGATTCTGTGAGCTGGGCTCCCACGACTTACGTTAACTTTGTTCTCTACGCAGGCCCCCAGCCAAGGCTTGAGCTAGAGTTCCCAAGGTGGCTGATCAGACTTGTGACTAATTGAACATGTGCCTGAAACCTGTGGCGTTATCTTCCCCACATGCATGCTGGCATTTTAGTCTTCTTAAAACACAGGCGAAGTGGTTCTGTAGATCACAGATTGCTCAACAATTAACTGTGATTTTATTTCCCCAGTTGATTACCCAGTTATTTAAGCAACAAATTCTACCACAGAAAATATCTGCCAGGCCCTTGAAAGTCATAACAGTGGGCATCCAGTTTATCTGAAATGCACTCAATTGGAACCTGTTTCCTTTGGGCACCTGTAGTACAAAGATAATATCATATTCGTTAAAAAGTACCCTGATGCAGTTCAATGTTGAAGAGCCTTGGAAACCATCAATTTTTTTTTAAAGATTTTATTTATTTTATTTTTAGACAGAAGGGAAGGGAGAAAGAGAAGGAGAGAAACATCAATGTGTGGTTGCCTCTCATGCGCCCCCTACTGGGGACTTGGCCTGCAACCTAGGTATGTGCCCTGACTGGGGAAGAACCATCAATTTTTAATTAGTTAACATTAGGCGAGCTAGAGGTACATATATTTTGTTCTGTAGTTCTTTAAAACGGGATAATCTGCATGTGTATACCCCCATTACTGGTTAACCAACATACAGAATCAGTGATGTGCCAGTTCCCCAGCCGGGCACAGGACTGCGAAGCTATACCGTCGACCCTTGAACAACACACAGGTTGGGCACCAACACTCACACGGTCAAAAAACTGCATACAACTTTTATTCACCAAAAACTTAACTATAGCCGTCCCTCGGTATCTGTGGGGATTGGTTCTAGGGGTCCCCTGCAGATGTCAGAATCTGTGGACGCTCATGCCTGTACGGAAATGGCCTAGAACCATGCGTACGGTTGGCCCTCTACACCCGCAGACTCCCAACCATGGATCAAAAATATGTTTTTCGATCCATGGTTGATTGAATTCACAGATGTAAAACCTGAGGCTACAGAGATCTGACTGTACATTTATTGAAAAAAAAGTCGTCTGTGTGTAAGCAGACCTGTGCAGTTCAAACCCATGTTGTTCAGGTGTTAAGTGGGTTAGCCTTTCTCTGGTAGCGTGGAGCGTGAGATTCTTGCACCTTTCCACCCAACACACTTAGCTTAGCCTGCTTGACCACGAGGTCAGAAAATGCTGAGTTCCTGAATCCCAAAGCCACGGGGAAGGAATCTCTATATCCAGACTAAAGGACACCCTCTGCTTGACTATAAGCCTTAGTCTGCTTTCAGTTAAAATGGGGAAAAAAAAAAATCAAAACCCATGCTCCCTACTGCCCTCTTTATTCTTGTTTTTAAGGTATAACGGAGAGTATTGAAGACTCAGACCTGGTACTCACATAAACTATAGGCATAATAAACTCTTTTTGGTGAAGGTGTAGGCACACAAAGTTTGAGCAGTTCTATGGGGCAAAACTGTTTAATGACAAAGAGATGGAGAAGGGGGCAGTAACTGGGTTATCAGAGGGAATTTGGGCGTAGTGATATGGAGCCAGTCACAAAAGGTGGGAGTAACCAGCCATATTTGCCTTTAGAAAGTCACTGGCAGCCAAGTGTGGGGTGGGTGGGAGACAGGAGGGAGATACTAAACAGAAGACAGACCAGTCAGGAGACTACTCAAGAGTTCCATGGTTCTGAGGATGAGAAATGTCATTTATGTCTATAAAGAGGAGCTTGATTTCTCTTTTAAAATAAAGGAACTGTGAGACTTTCCTATATTTTTTAAGGAACAAATAATTATTTTCTCATACCCAATTACTTTCCTAAGTTATTTTGTAAAAGCTTGGCCTTTTTTTTTTTTTTTAAAGCAGGGCACATTTTTATGTTTTTCAAAGGGAGAAAGATTCACATTTGTTGTTAGAGACTGAACCAAACACTGTTTTATTTATTTCTTTTCTTTTTTCCTAAAGGAAATAGGGAAGAGAGCTCCATTTCCTCTACTCTTGACAACCTGGCAAAGGAGAAATAGACAGTTTACCTTCCTGCGTGGCACGGGGGAGCTTCCTCATAAACAGACAATAGCAAGCAATAGTAGGACTTTCCTCAGACCTTGGGATTCCGTGTTCTCTGTTCCTCCTTCATGTACTTGACCCTGTGCCACACAGGACACTGTAAACAAGGAGCCTGTCCTTGAGGAAATCAGGGGGATGGGCAGTGTCATCAGATAAGTAATTAATTAGCAAAGAGTGTGCTGCTCTGTAAAAGCTAATGAGTGCAGAAGAAACAGTTCTTCCTGGACACATCCTGGAAATGTCTGCAGGCGTGAGCCAGGTTTAGAGAAGGGCATGCAAAAGTCCCTCCCAGGCATCCTGAGTATCCTGACAAGAGGGCATGGCATCCAAATGATGCCATGGGAGTTAGCAGATATATGTCAGAGATCCTGATCACTCCTGATCCTGAAAGATAATCTCTCAGCATAGGCTCCCAAATGACCTGATTGAGCTCTACTTTCATAGTTTGTACTGTAGTGACCACCATTTCCCTTTTTCGGTTCTAAGTTCTTTTTCTTCATCTCCGTCCTGATCTAAGATTAGACATGCTACAGATCAGCTTTTTAGAGACGATTGCTCCTAGAATCCTGCTTAATGAACATTCCACTTGCTTACTGAACTCATTGCCCAATGTGCAGTCTCTGCATGAGATATTGCAGGCAAACATCATAGGTTTAGACCCATTTCATTAGGACTTGGGATGATCCGTACTGGGCAGAATTTGACTACTTATGTAGTATGAACAAGGGGTTTGCCAAATCAATTAATATTCTGTGAAATAATATTTCAAGAAGAATGCCTAATCTAATTATGGGGAAAAAAGGTGTTTGGGTTTTGTTTTCTTTTTTCTTTGTTATTCCGTGTCTTTTATTAACCCATATACAATTACTTGGCTTCTGGTTTGTTGAAGCAATAGGTCCGACATCATTTGCCACAATAATAATGCCTGTCACAGTGGCTGGCCATAAAAACTCCAGCACCACATTCATCTGAAGGGCTCTCCCGACGAAGGCGACTGATTCTGCCATTTCCATCCACTTTGTAGTATTTCAGGACAGCCAGCTTCACCTTCTTTCTCTTACGCTTATTCTTCTTGGGAGCGGTGTAAGACTTCTTCTTCCTTTTCTTAGCACCACCACGAAGTCTCAGCACAAGATGAAGAGGGAACTCCTTTTGAATGTTGGAGTCAGACAAAGTGCGCCCGTCTTCCAGTTGCTTTGCCAGCAAAGATCAGTCTTTGCTGATCAAGAGGAATACCTTCCTTATCCTGAGTCTTGGCCTTTGCATTTTCTGTTTGCATTTTCTCGAGGGTTCAACCTCGAGAGTGATGGTCTTCCCTGTAAGGGTTTTCACGAAAATCTGCATCTTGGCAGCAATGCCACCACAGATGGTGGATTGGAAAGCGTTTCCTTTTTCCTTAAGCAGGTTCAATCTTTTTATATTCATTAAAGTAGCGCTAGTTGGAGTTTTCAGTTGTTAATTTTTTAAAGCAAGTAAGATTAAGACATGAATGCATTCTCATTTTTTTAAAAAGCAGCTAAGACAGAAGTAGCCCAAATAAAACATACATGTACCCTTTCACCAACCAAATCTCCTTGTAGCTACCTTTTTCCATGCACTTACATATACACACATAGTTTTGTTTTGTGCACTTAGAAAACAGGATCAACTTAATCTATAATTAGCTCTTTTCTTGTAACTATGCTTTACAGAGTTCTTTATGACAGTGCACATATGTCTTCATTGCTCTTTTTAACAGGTGTATAATGTTCCTTATTATGGCTGTACTGTGAACTATTCATCTCCCTGTTGGTACCAATTTAGAGTTTTTACAATCTTTGTTGTTACAAACAGAGTAGCTGTCTTTGTTCGGATCTCTTTGTGTCCATGCATGAGTTTCTTCCAGTAGAATTTCTACCAGTAAATTCTTGGTTAGCTGTTGGAGTCAGTGTTTATTCTTGGAGATAAAGTATTTTTCTTTAGAAATATTCAATTTTCTTGCAAATTCTGATTCCTTTTCTATAAATAGTTAGGCTTGTGACATCTTCTGTGAAGCATTCCATGTAGCCACTGTATGGGGTGGTGTCAGCAGTTTTGTTATGAACTCTTGCCAAAAGCAATGTTAGAATAGAGCCTTCATAGCATAGAGGTAGAAATTAGTCCTCCTTCCTCCTTCCTATCCTGATAAAAGGTTAGAGGTTCTACAGAAATGGCTCGTACAGCCATTTAAGCAGCCATTGTCAAGCAGCGTGTGGGGTCTATGCAATTGGGGCCTCCCTTATTCAATACAAGGGCCGGGAAAACTAGAGCCCCTCATTTAGTTCATTGTTGGTTTCCCCATTTCCTCGGTCTCGTACCTCTCTCTTCTTCTCTCCTTTTTTGTGTCTGTAGGAATGGTAGCATTTCTTCCTGAAGCTATTGCCCAAGTTAAAGCATGGGGAAACACGTGGCTTGTATAGCCAGTGTTAGGTACCCTTGACACCAGAAGGAAAGAAAAAGTAACCCTCATACACCTTATCTTGCAATCCCAAATGGATATTTTTGGGATTTCAGTGTGAAGCCCTTGCATTAAAATGACCTCTCTTGCATTTAAATGCTGATTTGTGTTTTCTTTTCTATCTAATTTTAATGCTTCAGTAAAAACAAGAAACCATCTAAATCACTCAGTTGTCAGACCAGCCGGATACCCTGGAAAAACAAAGCAAAAAAAATCCTCTGAATGAAAACGTGGGAGAAGGCCTAAGCATGCAGCAGTAGGATGGGTTAAATACACTTCAATACGTTCAGGTTATAAAAGAGAATGAGGACGCTCTCTGTCTGCCAACACAGAAAGATCTCCAAGATCTTAGTGTTAGGTGGGGAGAAAAAAAGATGCAGCAAGAGTGTAGAACATGCACATATTTCTGCAAGAAAAGGAAAAAATAAGATTCAGTTTTGTATTTGCTGCCATTTGTGTGAAGAAACTGAAGGATACACAAGCAGCAAGTAAAAGTATGTATTTCTGGGGGCGAGTGGGAGTAAGACTTTCGTGTACCTTTTTATAGTATTCTGATATTTGAATTATGACTATATTATCCAAAAATAAAAATAATTTTTTAAAAAGAAGATTTGCACTGTTAGATAAGGGGCAAACTAAACCTGCTCTTGTTTAAGCACACTATGTATGTGATTTCATCCATCGCATTTGAGCTTAGGTAACTTTTGGGATAGGACCAGTTGCAGGACCAGGCATTTTGAGGAGGAAGTGATAATTCTATAATTGGAACCTGTATGGCAGTTTAAATTCTAACCACTGTGGTAGGACATTGGAAAGGCAGATCTGCATTCAGACTGTTTAGCTTGTTCTGACTTCTTGGATTTGTTTTTTATTTTTTCCGCAAAGTAATTGAAAACCTTAAAACGTAATGGTCATGATTCACAGTGGGAATTTCTTGGTGATTCTTCTGTGAATGTAGTGGGAATGTGAACTCAGATTAAGTCTGCTTTTATTTAAGTTTGTGTCCTAGAGAAGGTGTTACAGTCTGTGCTTTTATTTTTACAGGAGCAGAAAAATTCAGATTCGAAACATCCCCCCTCACCTGCAGTGGGAAGTAAGCCAGTGTCACTTCTGTTTTTACTGTCTTCCTGCTTTCTTTCCTTTTTAATGGGTTAATAAGGCATTTTTCTCCATCTTTTAGTTCCCTTTCACGTTGAGGAATTAGAAGTCCTCAGATTTGTCCCACCGTTTTTGGCACCCTACTGTGCTTGTCTGTCATGAGTTTGAGGTGGGACCTGTCCCCTTCATCCTGCAGAATGTGCCCTTTGATCTGCCAGGGTCTGCCTTCTCGAGCACCAGCAAACTGGGGAACACAGTGTGTCCCTGGTTTGTGATTTTTCTTTCATGAGTTTGTAAAAAGAGTTTTACCTTTCCAAATTATGATTAAAAAAAAATAAAATCCATGGAAAACCAATAAAAATAGGAAGTTCTTTGTTAGCTTGAGCAGGTCTTTTTGTTTAGTTTTAATTAATTGCTATGAATAACAGGTTAAGATATATTTTCTGAGTTGTAAAACTTCCTATAAGATTGCTACCTTAAAATAAAATAAGATAGAATCTGAGGCATGGCCTTTTTTGCATTATTTAAAAACAAACTGCCTGGTGTTTTATTCTCCAACCCAGATGAAATCAAAATAAAGGAAAGAGAGTGTTCTGCCTAATATTTTCATTACTTAAAAAAAAAAACAACCTTTTTATTATGGAAAATGTCAAACATACACACTGCATTGCTTTGTAAAATAAGGAGATTCCTAGGAGAAAACCCAAGAAAGATGGTAAAAGTTTTCAAGGGAAAGTGAGCCTTGTACTTTACTCTGCTTCTCATTTCAAGAGCAGCAGACAGGTTCTATCCATCCTGATGAATGTGATCGACCGTTACTGAGACTCTGAAATTCTGCTGTGTCATTTCAGTGAACAGATGTTTTGGGAGCCAATAAGCAAATGAAAGTCCCACATACTTATTCAGTTCTGTTTTTGTGGAAGACCTGAAATACCAATTTAATTACATTATTACTATAACTCTCCTTGTGTTGCTGTACTTCACTTGCTTGGGGTAATCACTGTACCATTTTTGTGAGTATGGTGTTGTATTCCCATTCTGACACTGAAACTCTCTTTTTCAGGTATTGGATGGACTTTTGGCTCAGTATGGGACAGTGGAGAATGTCGAACAAGGTAATAAGTGAGGAAATTAGCTTACCAAATTTTGAGGAATGTTGTGTTATTTCTTACAGGCTGGGTCAACTCCTGGGAGAAATAGTGAGTTCAAACTCCTTTGAAACAAGCTTCTTAGAGTGTACATTTGTAGATCTGTGTGTGAGAGGTATGTGCGTGTGGGTGTGGGTGTATGTGTGTTTCCAAAGCTATATAATTTGTTTTTTCAAAAATATGTAATAATTTTTCAGGCTATTTTTTAATGCTCCATAATGTGCCCAAGCACTGGACAAACACGGTCAGGCTGGGATAAGTGTAATTCACGAGGAAGTAACTGGACTTACACTATTACAACTTGATTCTTCCGGGCTAAGAAAAGCAGATGTCTGATACCTTGGAGTGATTTTTTCTCAAGGAGTTAGGACTCCACACCAGACTCCCCTGGAGCGCTTATAAAAATTTGCATATCCCTGGGGCTCACCACAGGCCTGCAAAGTGAGACCTTCTGGGGTGAGAGTTCATGGGTCTGTTTTTTAAACAAGTACTCCCAGGTGATTTTCATGGGTGCTCAGGTTCGAGAGACACTGTCTTGGGAATAATGTTATAAATGCCCAGAAAGTGTATATGAGGGGGGACCCCCAAAATCGGAATTTATTTATAAAAAATTGTATTTTTATTCTTACATGTTTGAACTTCAGTCACCTTCAAAGTACTCTCCATTTTATGCATAACACCTATGGAGATGTTTTTTCCACTGTTCAAAACAGTTTTTGAACTCATCGATTTTGATCCCTTTTAGTGCTTCTGACGTCTTTTGTTTCACCTCTTCCATGTTAGTAAAGCGTTTCCCTTTGAGGACTTTTTTTTCATCCAGAGAAACAAAAAAAAAAGTTGCTCAGGGTGAAATCAGACGAACAGGGATGGTAGGGTACGGGGGCCATGTCGTTTTTGGTCAAAAATGGCTGAACACGCAGCACAGTGTGGGCAGGTGTGCTCGTAAATCACCCATCATGACATGGGCAAATGCATTGAAAGAGTCTTCAAAAAAAATTCACTGAAGCTGAACGCAGCCTCATAACAACACCAGCTGTTTCACTGATACAGAGGGGTTTCTAGAACACTCACCTAGCAGGGAAAGCCTATACTACAAAGGACCCACCTTCCAGGAGATGATTCTGGTTTTTGGGGGGTTCCCCCTCATATTCTTCTGCTGCCCTTATGTTTACCTTCTATAACATGAAATACCATGGTTTTAAAAGAAAAAAGTGGGTACCTGATACTGATATATTATGTAGCTCTTTGAGTCCCAGAAAAGTAAATGCCAGGTTCCTGATATGACAGACAGGAACCTGTGTAAAGATTACTTTTGTGTTGTCCTAAAAAGCAAAATGTGAAATCAGTCACTTACTGTGAGCCCTTGGGAAAGTCACTTAATCTCACAGACTCAGTTTCCACATATGTAAAAGGGCGAGAATAAATTCTGCCCTTCCTATATCACTGAATGGTTGGCGCCCAGTGAATCTGCGTAAGGTATCTGTAGACAGCGGAGCCATGCATAATCTCAGGGGATAAGGTTCACTTAGGAAAAATCACAGAGAACCCATTTTCACATAAGCAATCTATTCTGTCTGCCCAATAATTCACAGAATAGTTTTAACATAGTCATTATTCAGATGTTCATCACTTCATGAATATTAAAAATACCATTATTCAAGTCCATGCTGCTGACTGCCTGTGTCCAAAGGTGAAGGGAAAGAGCTCAGAAAGAAGACATGATTTGCAAAGATTCTGTTTCTCAGTTCTTATATATTTCCCTCCGTGTGGAAAAGAAAACATTTCTGATAAGGATCGGGTGTAGTAGGCAAGATGGCCTTACAGACATGAACCTATAAAAGTTACTAGCTAAGACCATGTTATAAATTCAAGGCAGTGGCATGCAAGGAAGAAATGAGTTAGGTCCCTGGGGCAGTTTACAGCTCCCAGGGCACGTGTGCCTACTTCCCACTTGCCTCACAACTGCAGGAAAGAAGTGTTGAGCTATTGTTTTGTTTTGTTTTGTTTTGTTCTGTTTGGTAGTTGATTCTTGATTCAGCAGGAAAACATTTTCAGTAGTTTTAAGAACCGTTGTAAAGTTTTTCTGCCCATTGACATGAAGTATTTGAATGCAGCTCAGTTCTTTCAAGAGTCAAAGAACTGCGTGAATTCCTGAAGACAAACATCTCTGAAGAACAGAGAATATGGCTAAGGAGTGAGAAAAGCAGAATCTGAGAGTTCTAAGTAAATAACTTTATTCAGGAAGTTCAGACCCAGACCTTTCTCCCTTTTTGGGAGTTTGCAGCCTCATCTGTAGCACTGGAAAGCAGCAAAGAGGAAACCACTTTAGCATTCTGTGTGTCAGCACTGAGAGCAGACAGTTATGGGCTACACATCCCCTGTTTTGTACTGTGAAAACTTCTCTGGGCAAGTGTAAATTAGAGAGCAATTGGAGCCCTCCCTGGGCAAAGACCAGGGCTGGGCTCACATTAATGACATATAAATCTAGTGGCAATTCCCTTGTAAGGATTATACATTCCCTCCCCTCAACGGTAGTGGCTGCTTTGAAGTTAATGGATAAACAACATATTTTTAAAGATCTTATTTATTTAACTTGAGAGAGAGGGAAAAGGAAGGAGAAGGAGAGGGAAAGAAACATCAGTGTGCGAGAGTCTATTGGTTGCCTCTTGCACACTCCCAACCAGGACCAGCCTGCAACCTAGGCACGTGCCCGGACCAGGAACCGAACCTGCCACCTTTTGGTTCACATTCCAGCACTCAGTCCACTGAGCCACACCAGCCAGGGTGGATCAACAATATTTTTTAACAGTGGTTTTTAACCTTTTTGAGAATCTTATAAAATTGTAAACCAGAAAAATTCAGGTATCCACAAATTTGAATCTTTGGTGGGGTGGGGAGGGTCAGGTAATAGAATTCTTTAAGCTCTAGAATAGATCCAAGATTAAGAATCCCTGTATGATAGGATTTTATTATTACTTTGAAAAGTAGCTTCATTGTGGTTTTCTTGAATTATCTTTCACTCAATGTTATTGTTAACTGCAGGTCTCTCAATAGCTGAAATGTTTTAAAGGAAGGATATGATCTAATCATGTCAGCTTGTTTGGGGAAAATCAGTATTTTTCCTTTAAGTTTACTGAATTGGATTGAGAAAGTTTTATCCTGCCTCTTTTGAATTTATTTTTAACTTCTGACTTTGGGAGGAGAAGCAAGCAGTTTTGAACTAAGATAAGGCAGCTCACGAGTGATTTCTTATTAGCCATTCTTAAGAGTTCATATGTTCCCTCCTTTAGCCAAGTGAGTTGGGATTATTGGTTTTCTTTATTTATTATACACTGTTACTAGGTTTAACTCACACAGCCAAGGAGTTCAAAGAGAAACAAAAGTAGTAATTCAGTCTTATCAATGAATGAAGAATTAAAGTTAAAATACTTTCTTACTATATATATCCAATTATTTAAAACTAAACATAAATTATAACAAATAAAACTTATGGCATAATAGTGGTACAATAAATTGATACAAACTTTTAGAAAAGTAATTTGAAAATACACATTAAAAGTATTATGTTCTTTTATCCATTTATTTTTTCATCTGTGATTGGCCTAAAAAAGTAATTCAAAAGAACTCAAATCAATGATGTATGCAACAAAGGTGGCTTTTTAGAATAGCAAATACTGGGAACAGCCCATTTGTCAACATCTGAGGGATGGTTTGGCAAAAATCATGTCACAGTTAATGCAATTTTATGTAGGCATTAAACATAAAAAAATACATATACCCATGTAAAAGTGTTCATAAAATAAGTGAAAATACAGCTTTGAGTTATATATACAGTTGATTACAAATTACTGTGAATACACATGAATAAAGATGGAGATTCAGATAACTAGAGTTAGGGCAGTGAATTTTTTTGTGCCTTTTTCTCTAAAGTAAGTCTGTTTACATTGAGCCAGAGGGCAACAGCTTTTTTTCCTATGACAATGTAGTTTTTCCTTCTTTCCTAGTTAACACAGACACAGAAACTGCTGTTGTCAACGTCACATATGCAACAAGAGAAGAAGCAAAAACGTAAGTGGCTTTGGGCTCCCTTTTAAATTTTTTGGAGGGTTATCTGTGAATTCCATTGAGTCCTGTGTTTATAAATCTTTTCTGGAAAGATGCAGCTCTTTGACATGTCACTGGAACTCCTGGGCATTTATACCAGGATGTTTGTTGATTGTGCAGAGAATTTATCTTGAAAAAATATTGAACCATGGTCTCAAAACCGAGGTGGGAGCAATGCCTTGATGTGGTAAGGAGTAGAGAGTACCAGCTCTGTGACACTGTGTCCCCGGACTCTGCTTTGCCAACCACTGGGAGCCACTTTAAGCTGGAATTTCCTCTGTGTACCAGGATAAAGAAGCACAACTTATTTTTTATCCACACTAATTGAATGGATATCAAAACATCAGTTTTTCCTTTGTGTAATATTAAAAGAGGAGCCTACCTCAGTGACGTCATCAGCAAGGAGAAGTGTCTGGTAGTGGTTAATCAAGGAGCACCCAGCTTGGGTTCTTTCTCCTGCCCCCATTCCCTTCTCGTCCCCATTCATGACTATGTTGCTTCAGTGGTGGTTAACTTCGAGCTTGGTTATTAACAGACATGGGATTGGGATTTTTAAAAAGACTAGTTCCTCTTTAAAGGACATTCTCGAAATGCCTGTCCAGTCATCATCTCTAGAATATGGTCACATGTGGTCATGCATTATGGATGTGGCATACCCTTGGTTATACACTTCAGGATTGTAGGATTATTTCTTTTTCAACACACATGAAGACACTATTTAACCCATTTTTATACTGATAGTTTTCAAAAAGCTAATTTTGTATTGAAAAAGGCAGTAATTCATTCGCTCCTAACTTTTGCTCACATATATAAGCAGGAGCCAACCAATAACTCACCTTTACAGTTCTTGTCCCACTGCCACATAGGTAGGGCCTCTGTACATATTACTTTGTTGCTTTTATTGAAATCAAAAGGTGCTGCTTTGTAATAAATTCACAAACTGTAAACATTAACCTAGTATAATAGGGTTATTCTTTTCACATGCTGCTGGGAACATGTAAAAAAATTATTCCACTTCATGTATAATTTTTAAAATGCAATAGTGGGATATTATTTATTCCCCCTCAAGTTCATAAATATTTTTAGGTAATAATACTCTGTGCTTTTGAGGACTCAAGGAAACCAATGATCTCTTAACTATTATAGGGTAGTAAGTTTTCAGAAGGACACTGGGTAACACTTAATAATATTAGAATTCTGCATACTCTGGTCCAGCAACTCCACTTAGGGATTTATCCTGCGTGCAAAGTTGTGGTTGCAAAGATGACCCTGGCAACACTGTATATAACAGTAAAAGATTGGAGTGTGTGTGTGTGTGTGTGTGTGTGTGTGTGTGTGTAACAATGGAGGATCATTGGCAAAAAACATGGGAAATCAACCAAATGTTAAATAGTCAGTAAAAATTAAATGGAAGGATATTTAATGGCTTGGAGAATGTTTGGTACGTTAACAATTTTTAAAAAGTTAGAAGAAGAATGTGTGTTATCAATTTGTTTTTATAAAAAGTATATTTATATTTAAGAAAAATAAGAGATATAGATGCTAGGACTTTTTCTCATTTGTCGTTACCTGCATCTCAATTTTCAATAATAAATATATATTATGATAAAAATAAGTCATAATTTTATACTGATATTAACAAAGAGTCTTTGATAAGAGGGAGATAGCACTGGGTGGAGAAAAAAGCAGAATGTGTAATTGCGTATCAAGTCTGACCAGGCCCGTGGATCGTGATTACTGTTTAACTGTCAGCGAGGACCACTGAGAGGGCAGAGACAGCGTCTGTCCTGCTGCTCCCCGCTGCGTCCGCAGCAAGGATTACAGCGTTCACATAGGCAGCTAGTAAAGGAGAGTAAATGAACCAATCCAGCGATGTGGGGGGTCTTCTCTGACATTGCTCTCTAACAAAGCTCGCCGTTCCTGCTGCATTTCAGAGCCATCGAGAAGCTAAGCGGGCATCAGTTTGAGAACTACTCCTTCAAGATTTCCTACATCCCGGATGAAGAGGTGAGCTCCCCTTCGCCCCCTCAGCGAGCCCAGCGTGGGGACCACTCTTCCAGGGAGCAAGGCCACGCCCCTGGGGGCTCTTCTCAGGCCAGACAGATTGATTTCCCGCTTCGGATCCTGGTCCCCACCCAGTTTGTTGGTGCCATCATCGGAAAGGAGGGCTTGACCATAAAGAACATCACTAAGCAGACCCAGTCCCGGTACGTGCCTCCGGGGCTTCCTTTGCTTCCTTCTGAGGGGTCTCCTGAGTGCTGGTGGGTCCCAGCCATCCTCAAGTGGCTATTGCTTGCATCAGCAGTGGGGGGCTGTGCTGTATGGGATGGTGGCTTCTTTGAACAGAACTATTAACAGACTAACAGAAAGCCGGGGGCTTTAATGAGCTTTCATGCCAGTTGCCTACAGGTTATACCCCCAAACACTAAAAGGTTCATAAAGAAGGTACTAATGACCTCACAACCAAGAATTATTCTTATAAGCAAACTAATGCTTGTGAATGCACCTGTTTCTAAAACAGAAGAAGTATGGAGCTTTGTGGGACCCTAGAACCCGCTTCTCTTAGCTTTTACCTCCTCTGTTGAGTCAGGGTGCTGGGCGGTAGTCATTCTTTTGAGACCACCTAGGTAGATTGACAAATAGCTACGTAGAGGAAGTGGGCGAATCACTGCTCTGTGTAGCAAGAACTCAAGTGCCTTTGTCTTATATTTAGTTTTCTGTCTGTTTAAGGAGACCGACTTAGTAGTAGGAATCGTAGTGATAAAATGCCTTGTAGAGCTGTTGATGTTTTTATGTTCATATGACCACAGCATGATGTAACAAGGCAAGTGCAGGACTTCAAAACAAACACCCATGTTCAAGTTTTACCACCTAATGGCTTTACAGTCTTGGATTTTTAGCTCTCTGAGCATCAACCGCTTCTTCTGTAAGCCAAGATTATTGCGAGAATTAGGACAGTCGGGCAGATTGAGTGTAATAGTTGTGATGAAAGCACTTAAATTGCAAAGCGCCAACAAGCTGGCAAATATTAGTTACTTACCTGCCTAGCGCCTTTTGTTCAGGCCGTGCATTGAGTATCTTGTAACATGAAAGAGAAAACACTTACTTTCCTTAAAGCGTCTGAGCTAGTCCCAAATATTGGAAATAGAGTTGAGTTCCAGAGTTCATAATCATCGGAATGAAATAAAGAGATAGTAGAGAGGGCAAGTACTATCTGGTGGTCCTTTTATTTTAAAATCAGCCCTTTTTTCCCCCTCCAAGTTTGCTTCACTGTGAAAGTGATTTTTATTTATATGTCTTTTTGTTCCAAAAATTGTTTCAAGTGGCTTTAAAAGTGCAACAAGTTTAAAGAGAAGTGAGGTTAGTTCTCAAAGTGTATGCGCATTTTTTAGAAGTAGGCCAAAGACTTGGGTCTGGACTTTCTAACAGCCAGAGTAAATGGGGATATAATTAATTATGTGATTTTGAAAGTTAACAAAAACAAGTAAAGCCACGACTACCCCAAGGAGTCTGATCAAGTCATCAAGCTTTTGAGCCATTAGCTTTAAGAGCCTGGGAGAAGGCAGGCTGCCAATGGCTAGGAAACCAAACTTAGAGAGGCAGAGAGAGTGCATGCCTCTGTTTTCTGTCTACACGCAAATATATAAAGCTCGCTTGAATTTGGTGTTTGGATTTGGATTAACATATGGCTTTTAAAAACTGCAATCAGTTCAGAGAGTGGCACTGTGCCAATGTGCAGAATTACCCTGCTCACTTTACTCTTCACTTCTGCGATCATTTGAAAGACGACACAAAATACTTCGTTACCAAGTTGGCTGGGTGCCTCTGTCCCACAGCACGCCTGTCCAAAATATTCCCTTCTAAATGGAGCTGCAAAGATCTCAAGTTTGGCACAAGACCCCCTGCACTGCTTGCCGCCTTCCCGGAGAATGGCATTGGTTGCAAACGTGCTGATGACACTTCCTTGTCTGTCTGTGTCCTTGCTGTACGTTGGCTGGTGCGGCGCTGTCTTGGGACTAACTAGGATCCTGTCCCAGATGACGTTGTGCCATGGCTCCTGATTCTTTTCCCACAGGGTAGACATCCATAGGAAGGAAAACTCTGGGGCCGCAGAGAAGCCCGTCACCATCCATGCCACCCCAGAAGGGACCTCTGAAGCATGCCGCATGATTCTCGAAATCATGCAGAAAGAGGCTGACGAGACCAAACTGTAAGTTTATGCGCGATATCCAGACCATTCAACAGAGAATAAGAGTAGGTGCTCATTCACTGAGCCTGAGACGTTTTTACAAGCTCTAACTCTATCACATTAAGCAAAGGGAGTGGGCTAGGGTCATCTTTTAAGAAATTTGTTTCCAACGAGAATACAGTGGGAAACAGAGCTTGTGTGTTTTTAATATGGCTGTTTCTCCACCGGTGTCCTGGTGATCCTGATGTCTTTATCACTCACTGGTCATAATTACTGGTAGGAATGCATAGGTGGGTGCTGTCCAGCCTCCGGCAGTGATGGAAGTGTTCCGTTCAGTACAATAGCCACTTCCCACATGGTGGTATTGAGTGATAGTGCAGTGTGGGAACTATTTTATTTTAGTTTACTCAAATTTGGAACAGTCACGTGTATGGCTAATGACTATCACATTGGATAGTGCAGATATGGAAGATACATTGTCACTGAACCGTCATTTTACTGTTCTGGTAAAGACCTTTGTCACCTGCGCCTAAACCACTTACACCCTTGAAAAACTGGATGACATTTCCTTTAGTAACAGAAACTGGTATCCAAGTGGCTACTTTATTATTCTTCCTTTTTTTTTTTCTTCTATGTCCTTCACTTTCTTTTCTTTTACAAAATATGTAGGATTCCTGAGTGTTCCTGAATTTGAAGAGCAAATATAGTTATTACAAAAGCAATTTCCTTTGTATTACAAATGAATTAATGGCAAGGGAATAGATAATGTAATAAAAACAATTCTATGACAGATTGGCAAAAACAACTTATGGGCTTGGTGACAGTTTTATAGAGAAGCACTGAGGGATGAAGTGAATATCAAATTAATTCAGCAAATAATGTCAAATAAGAGTGTCCCAAAATCAAAAACATGGAAGTAGTCCTGAAAAGAAAAACATTACAAATCTATTCTCAGGTTTCCTAAAGGACTCTAACCTTTCACTTACGAATTATTTACTCTAGTTTGGGCATTTGAAACCCACCCAAATGTCATGGCTTAATTTGAAGAAGCCCCCCAGCCCCATCCAAGTGATTGAAAACTTTACATATAACACCGTCCTCAGTCCTTCACCCTGGGTACAAGCAACTTTCAATATTCTAAATAATCAAAAAGACTGATTTATAAATTGGTTTTCAAGTTTTTGTGTAGAGCCAAGATAGAGTTGGAATATCTTTGAAATACATTTTTTGAGTGCCGTGCTATGTTAAGCACTGTGCTGGGAGCTGAGGCTACAGTCATGAACAAGACCCAGCCCCTGCTTTCATGGCGCTCACAGTCCAGCAGGAGAGACAGTCACTGAACAAGTAATTCTGTCCATGTGTAGTCAAGCACAGCTCTGGAAAGTGATGACATTGGAAAATGACCGCTTATGCCTGGAGGCCCTAATCAAGGACTTTTGGGCAGGGGGCGGGGGGTACAGGAGATTTGGGGATTTCAGAGAAGACCTCCCTGTATTAAGGCCCTGAGGGGGATGAGTAGGAGGCGGAGGATATGGGGGAAGAGGGATGCTAAATTTTCTTTTATTCGTTTACCAAATACTACTGTGTGTCAGGCACTGTTCTGTGTTGCAGTCAACAAAGCTGACACACACACACAAAAGCCCGCCCTCCCAAAATTACACCCATTTATTTTAAGGCAGTAATAATGCATCTGTTAGATGCTTTTGATTTCAATAACAGAAAATGTAAGTGGCATAAGGAGTAAGAAACAATTATTTTGCCACAAAATAAGAAGTCCTAAGGTGGAGTAACTCCATGGTCAGTTGAATCAAAGACCCATGACTTCTCTTTCCGCTTTACCTTCTTCGGGGTGTCTGACACTTTCCTGGCGATGGCCGGGTGGCTATAGTGGTTTTAGCCCTTGTGTCCCTATGGCATAACATTCAGAAGTTGACAGAGAAAGCCTCTTTCTCTTGTTCTTTTGTGTGTGTGTGTGTGTGGTATAAAACAACATAAAATTTACCGTCTTTACCATTTTTAAGTGTACATTTCGGTAGTGTTAAGTATATTCACATTGTTGCGAAATAGGCCTCCAGAACTTTCTCACCTTGCAAAACTGAAATTCTATACCCATTAAACAACAACTCCCCTTTTCCCTCTCCCTCCAACCTCTGGTAACTACGATCCTACTTTTTGTTTCTATGAATTTGACTACTTTCGAGAGCTCAGATAAGTGGAATCATAAAGTATTTGTCTTCTTGTGACTGGCTTATTTCACTTTTACATGATATCCTCAAGAGTCACTTATGTTGTAGCATGTGACAGGATTTCCTTCCTTTTTAAGGCTGCATAACATTTCATTGTCTGTATAGACCCCGTTTTGTTTATTCATTCATCCATTGATGAATTTGGGCTACTTTCACCTCTTGGCTGTTGTGAAGTGCTGTTATTAACACGGACGTGCAGGTCTCTTTGAGACCCTGCTTCTAATCCTTTTGGATGTATACCCAGAAGCGAATTGCTGAATCAAATAAGTAGTTCTATTTTAATTTTTTTGTGAAGCCTCCATAGCAGTTGCACCATCTTACAATCCTACCAACAGTGGACAAGGGTTCCATCTCTCCATATTCTCACTGACAAAACACTTGTTATTTTCTGTTACTTTGATAGTAGCCAAACTAACGGGTGTGAGGTAGTATTTTGTGTTCACAATACCTCATTGTAGTTTTTGTTTGCATTTTTTTATGATGGTCATGTTGAGCATCTTTTTTATGCTTTTTGGCATTTGCTGATCATTTTGGAGAAATGTCTATCAAGTCCCTTGCACATTTTTTAAACAGGCTATTTGATTTTTTTTATTGTTGAGTTGTAGGAGTTCTGGATATTAATATTCTGGACATTATACCCTGGACATTAATCCCTTATCAGATATATAATTTGCAAATATTTTCTTTGATTCCGTAGACTGTCTTTTCACTGTTGGCTATGTTCTTTGATGCAGAAAAGTTTTTAAGTTTGATGTAGTCCTGTTTGTTTATTTTTGCTTTTCATTGCCTATGTTTTGGTGTCATATCCAAACAACCATTGCAGGTCCTGACCAGGTAGCACAGTTGGTTAGAGCACCATCTGGATACACCAAGGTTGTGGGTTCTATCTCTAGTCAGGAAACATTTAAGAATCAACTACTGCAGCCCCGGCTGGGTAGCTCAGTTGGTTAAAGCATTGTCCGTATACGCCAAGGTTGCGGGTTTGATCCCCCATTCAGGGTACATTCTAGAATCAGCCAATGAATACATAAATAAGTGGAACTCCCCCTCTCTCTAAAAGTCAGTAAATAAAATTGTTTTTTAAAAAGAAATCATTGCAAAGTCCAATGTCATGAAATTTCCCCCCTGTTTTCTCTAGAAATATTGTAGTTTTAAGTTTTACATTTAGGTCTTTAAAATGTTTTGAGTTAATTTTTGTATATGGAGTAAGAGTCCAGCCTCATTCTTTTGCTTATGCATATCCAGTTCTTTCAACACTGTTTGTTGAAGAGACTGTCTTTTCCCCATTGTGTAGCCTTGATACACTTGTCAAAGATCATATGACCATATATGTTAGGGTTTATTTCCAGGATCTCTATTCTACTCCATCAGTTTATTTGTCTGTCTTGATGCCAGCACCACACTGTTTTGATTACTATGGCTTTGTAATATGTTTTGAAACCAAGAGGCATGAGTTCTCCAGTGTTGTTCTTCTTCAAAATTGTTTTAATTATTGAAGGTCCCCTGAAATGCCATACAAATTTTAGAATGAATTTTTCTATTTCTGCAGAAATTGCCACTGGGATTTTGATAGGGATTGCATTGCATCTATAGATCACTTTACGTAGGATGAACATCTAAACAATATTAAATCTTCTAGTCCGTGAATGTAGGATACTTTTCCATTGTTTTCTGTTGTCTTTTATTTCTTTCAGCAGTGTTTTATAGTTTTGGTGTATAAATCTTTTACTTCCTTGGTTAGGTTTATTCCTAAATATTTTTTTCTTTATGATGCTATTGTAAAAGAAATTATTTGTTTAATTTGTTTTTCATATTGTTTATTTTTAGTGGATAGAAACACAACTGATTTGTGTGTATTATTATGTATCCCATGGCATTGTTGAGTTAGTGTATTCTAATAGTTTTTTTGTGGAATCTTTAGGATTTTTAACATATAAGATCATGTCATCTGTGAATAGAGATAATTTTACTTCTTCCTTTCCAATTTAGAAACTTTTATTTCTTTTCCTTAACTAGTTGTTCTGGCTAGGACATCCACTGCTATGCTGAATAGAAGTGGTGAGAGCAGGCATCCTTGCTTTGTTCCTGATCTAACTTAGAAGAAAAGCTTTCAGTCTTTCACCATTGCATATGAAGTTCACTGTGGGGTTTTCACAAATGATATTTGTTATGTTGGAGTAGTTTTATTCTATTTCTAGATTGTTGAGTGTTTTTTATCATGAAAAGGTGTTAAATTTTGTCAAATGCTTATTCTCTATCAGTTGAGGTGATCCCGTGGGGTTTGTTTCTCATTAATGTGGTATATTACATCGATTGATTTTTATACATTGAACTATCCTGACATTCCAAGAGTACATCCCACTTGGTCGTAGTGTATAATCGTTCTTACATGCTTTCAAATTCAATTTGCTGGTAATTTTAAAAGTATTTTTGCACCAACATTCTCATTAGGAATATTGATCAGAGGTTTTTTGTTTGTTTTGTTTAGTTTTGTTTGTGTTGCAGTGTCTTGTTTGGCTTTACTATTAGAGTAAAGTTGTCCTCATAGAATGAGGTTGGAAGTGTTTACTCATCTTCAGTCTTTCGGAAGAGGTGGAGAAGGGTTGATTTTAGTCATCTGACCTGGGCATTTCCATCTTGGGAGGATTTTGATTATTCATTCAATTTCTTTACTCATTATTTGTTCAGATTTTTCTATTCACATTTTGATCATGGTCGTTTCTGTGTTTCTAGTAATTTATTTATTTCTTAGGTTGTACAATTTGCTGCTGTATAACTGTTCATAGTATTCTCTTATAATCATTTTTTTATTTCTGTGGCATCAGTTGTAATGCCCTCTCATTTATTTCTGATTTTATATGAGTGTTCTCTCTCTTTTTTCCCAGTTCATCTTTCTGAGTTGTCAATTTTGTTGATCTTTTCAGAAAAACAAACTCTTGGTTTTATTGATTTTTTCTTCTTTTTTGCTATTCTCTATTTTGCTCATTTCTGCTCTAACCTTTATTATTTCTTTCCTTATGTTAGTTTATATTTAGTTTATTCTTTCTCTAATTTCTTGAGGTGTAAAATTGTTGATTTGAGATTTTTTAAATTTTGCTTTTTAGTCCATGTTTTGATTGGGGAGTTTAGCCCAGTAGCATTTAAAGTGAGTACTGATAGGGAAGGACTGAAAATTGCCATTTTGTTCATTTGTTTTTCTGTGTCTTGTAGCTTTATTGTCCCTCCTTTTCTTTCTTACTGTCTTCCTTTGTGCCTTTATTTCTGAGTGTTTTCTTTTTTCTTTTCTTTTTTAGTGATATGCTTTGATTCCCTTTCATTTCCTTTTGTGTATATTCTGTAAGGGTGTGTGTGTGTGTGTGTATCACTGCAGTTATATGACATCTTAAAATTATAACATTCTATTTTAAACTGATAACAGCTTAACTTCAGTTGCATCAGGAACTGTACTCCTTTACAATTCCACCCTCAACTTTTTTAAATTGAATATTAGGGTGACTTTGGTTAATGAAATTATATAGGTATATAGTTCTATAATACATAATTTATATATTGTATTATGTGTTCATTACCCCAAGTCAAGTCTCCTTCCATCACCATTTATCCACCTTATCCCTTCTTCTACCTCTACTTTGTTATTGATGTCACAAATTTTTTGTATTGTATACCCATTAACATAGATTTACCTTTTTTGTTTTTGTCATTTAATTTTATGCATCAAAGCTACTGTAGTGCAGGTTTCTGTATTTGTGTATTTTTATTAGAGAATCTTATATTTTCATATGGCTTTGTGTTGCTGTCTACTGTCCTTTCATTTCAACTTAAAGAATTCCCTTTAGCATTTCTTGTAGAGCTGTTCTAATAGTAATGAACTCCCTCAGCTTTTGTTTATCTGGGAAAGTCTTAATTTCTCCTTCATTTTTGAAGGACAGTTTGCCAGATACAGTATTCCTGGTTGACAGTTTTTTCTTTTAGCAGTTTGAATATATCATCCCACTCTCTTCTGGCCTGCAAAATTTCTGCTGAGAAATCCACCGATAATATGGAAACTCCTGGGTATGTTACTAATCACTTTTATCTTGCTGCTATCAAGATTGTTTTTGTGCCATGGCTGGTGTGGCTTGGTGGATTGAGCACCAGCCTGCAAACTGAAAGGTCACCAGTTCGATTCCCAGTTGGGGCACATGCCTGGGTTGTGGGCCGGACCCCGGTTGGGGGCGTGTGAGAGGCATCCGATCGATGTTTTTTACACACATTGATGTTTCTCTCCTCTTTCTCCCTCCCTTCCGCTCCCTCTAAAAATAAATAAAATATATATATTTTAAAAGATTGTCCTTTGTTTTTGACTTTAGACGCTGGAGTTATAATGTACCTCAGTGTGGTTCTCTTTGGATTTATCCTGGTTGGAGATTTTTGAGCTTCTTGAATGTATATGTCTCTTTCTTTCCTTAGATTTGGAAAGTTTTCCGTCATTATTTTTTCAAATGAGCTCTTCACTCCTTCACTCTGTTCACCTTATGAATTCCTATGATGTGTATATTGATCCACTTTTATAGTATCCTGTAAGTCTCTCAGCCCCTCTTTGCTTTTCTGCATCTTTTTTCTCCTCTGACTTGATGATTTCAAATAACCAGTCTATAAGTTTGCGGATATTTTATTTTGCCTGTTTATGTCTGCTGTTGAACCTTTTAAATGAAATTTTTGGTTCAGTTATTGTAATCTTTAGCTTTATTATCTGTTAGGTTGTTTTTTATAGTTTCTGTCTCATTGATTCTTGTTCACATCATTTTTCTGATTTCATTTAGTTGTCTGTGTTCTCTTTTACATCATTGAGTATCTTTATGACAATTATTTTACATTCTTTGTCAGGTAGTTCATACATCTGCATTTCTTTGGAGTCAGTTTCTGGAGTTTTATTTTGATTCTTTGAATAGTCCGTGTTTCCCTGTTTCTTTTTATTCCTTGTAATTTTTTTCCACTGGGATTTGGGCATTTAAAAAAAAACAACCACCTCTCAGTCTTTGCATACTGGCTTCATTCAGAGAAAGACCGTCACTGATCATCGGGGGCAGCAGGTTCTAGATCTCTTACACCTTCTTTGATCCCTTTCTTCCTCTGGCTTCTGACTGTGTAACAGTCAGCTCTGACATACTCTGTACCTCTGTTTTCAGTACCTTCCAAACTCGGGAGCCAGCCTCATCAGCACTCCATCTCAGGAGAAACAAACCAGTCTCTTGGGCAGCCCCCAGACAAGCCAGAACGTTGGACTCATGGTCCAGTCTTTCATTTTTGTTTTAAAGGGAGGAGACCTGGTATGAAGAGTTGCTTCTCAGCTGCTCCTTGCTGTGCCTTGTAGGGGAAGGAACATGAACAGGCTCGCCAAATACCACAATTTTCCCTCCCTTTTTTCTGGAGGGAAATGATCCTTTCTTGGTTTTATAATAGCTCGGGTGCTATAGCTTCTCAGCTGCTCTCTAGGGTTCTCGTGGAGGTATTTTGACCTGTCTGTTGTTATTAACTTGGTGCCTCTGTGGGGGTAGGAGGACCTGACGCTTTCTAGTCTGCCATCTGACTAATGTCATTAACCTTTGTTCCTTTTTAAGAGCAAGAAAAATCTTCCTAAAGTCACCCAACAGAGTTCTGCTTATACCTCATTGACCATATCTACCTGATGGATTTATTCCCAACCAGTCACAACAAGGGAATATAATTATAATGACTTGGCTTATGTTAATGAGAATTCATGCACTGGGGTTAGTAGTAAGGAAGTCCTTTTCTTAAGCCCATCATCACTTTGTACCTAAACAAAACAGCTTCTGTTTGTAAGGAAAAAACAAAACAAAGCAGGGTAAAAACTCTTGGGCAGCAACTGCTGTGTCCACCTTACATGTTAAATTGTTGATTGTCTCTTTTAGAGCCGAAGAGATTCCTCTGAAAATCTTGGCCCACAATGGCTTGGTCGGAAGGCTTATTGGAAAAGAAGGCAGAAATTTGAAGAAAATTGAACACGAGACTGGGACCAAGATAACGATCTCATCGTAAGCCACTCATTCAGGTTCCTTGTGCCCAGTAATGGAGATTTTGAGCATTTTCATCTGCTTTTCTATAAAATGGGAATGTAAGATAAGTGATATGATTACCTCCAAAACCATAAGAACAAATATATAAATAGTTACCAAACATATTTTACTACAGACATGATCAAAGTCACTACAAAGATTTGAGATAAAATAGCAGGTATTCTGTATCAGAGTCTGATAAGGAAATCCGGCCTTCTCCCTACCTTCTCCACCAAGACTTGTCTGTGATGCTCTGCGCTTTATTTTTCCTTTTGAAAAAAGGAACTCTCTCTCTTTCTCCCGGGGCCCAGCTTGCAGGATCTGAGCATTTACAACCCCGAAAGAACCATCACTGTGAAGGGCACCGTCGAGGCCTGTGCCAGTGCTGAGGCAGAGATCATGAAGAAGCTACGGGAGGCCTTTGAAAACGATATGCTGGCTGTGAATGTAAGTGCCTAATGCCGTCTTCTGTGGGTTTTCACGTATGTTTTCAGGAGAACCCAAGGCTCTCTGAGGATGAATTGTCATTTAACTAGTGAAGACGCACCTTAAAGTAGGCCTGCCGAGTTATTCCTGCCTTCCTGGGGCAGGGCGTTCAAATGCTCAGGAGACCAGCTAGTAAATTATTGTAAGGGCACTGGACAAAGTAGTGTGAAGATGTTAAAATCATAACTTTGAAGATTTAAAAATGAGGAATCGTCTACGCTATAACGTCAATTAAGAAAAGAATATGTAAAAGTGGGTATAACTAGGGTTATAGTTACATAATATGGATCAAAATGACTGGAAGGCTACCTATAAAAATAAAAATAGCTGGTATGTTAGGAAAGTGGAATTTGTTTTTTCACCTTCCAATTTTAAAATTACATACTTTAAAATTAACTTCCGATGTTTGTCTCCTGCTTCCTGATCTGCTCTTTTAGACGAGCCAGTAAATATTGTCAACCACCTTAGCTCTGATACTTCTAACAGACTGATTTGGGTTTATTCTTCCTGCTAGCGCTATCTAGTTCCCATTTGATAATAGGGAGACACCAGCCTGGCATCAGAAATCTTAAAAATATTTGTCCATCAGCAAAGCTCCACTCATTAATTTTTGTTATTTTCTATGATAATGATTTTCTAACATATACTGAAGAGGGAAGGATACTGTGATAAGCCCTCATATTTCTGTAACTCAGCTTCAACAGTTAACAACTCGTGGCCTGTTTTGTTTCATCTGACCCGTCACCCAGGTCACCACCCTCCTTGGACGTCCTGCAGCAAATCCCAAACCTGGTGTCATTTCCCAGAGGGATCAGTGCTGACAAAGAGCTGTGTAGGGTGAACCTAAGTTCCTTGTAAGAAATACAAGGCAGTTCCCTTACTGCAGCACATCCCACAGTACCCCCTTCTTACTCCGGTCAGCACTGTGTCTCCCACCTTAGCAGCCCACGTCACATGGCACTTGAGAGACATAATGAGGAGGACCTACTCTCCCCATCTGTGACCTACTCTCCCCATCTGTGTCTGTTTGTCTGTGGAAGTACCATCCAATGATCTCAGCATCTTCTTTTGGGCTCTTGACATCTTGTAAAAAGCATCTCTTTCTACAAAAGGGTCTGGGTACTCCAGCCATCTTCACCTGAGCCTGTCACTTAGATTCATTCATGTCTGTACCAAAGTCACACGCTGATAGGTGAATAACAAAAAAATTTGATATAATATATCAAATTGGGTCAAGGTTAAGGATCCTGGCTCTACTATTCCAAATATTTTAAAAGAAAGCAAGTTACTAGGTGACCCTAGCCACAGATTAAAAAAAATAGTAGAGGTTTGGGGAGACGGAGGTTGGGAAAGGTTGGACACAGGCCCGAGTGGGTGACCAAACCTGTCTGCCTTTGAAGGGCTGTGTAATTAAGCCCCAACTCCATCCCTTTTGCAGCCATCGCTAAAGCGCCGGTGGCTGAAATGAAGTTCAGTCCCTTCTCACTTCTGACGAGAGCAAGAAGCACAAAAAGCAGTTTGATGCACCTTTGCACATTTGCGGGAAGAGCATGTCTTCTCTGTCCACAGAGCTGAGGCAGAAGTGCCATGTTCAGTCCAGTCTCATCCAAAAGAAGGATGAGGTTCAGATTGTCCAAGGGCATTACAAAGGGCAGCAAAGTGGCAGAGTAGTCCGGGTTTACAGAAAGAAATATGTCATCTACCCTGAACTAGGGCAGCGGGAGAAAGCTAACGGGACAACTGTTTGTGTGGGCATTCGGCCCAGCAAGGCGGTCATCACCAGAGGACTAACGGGTCCTGGCATGTGAAACCAAATTGCGCCACGTAGGAAAAGAAAAGGGCAAATACAAGGAAGAAACACCTGAGAAGGTGCAGGAATAAAGTCACCTTGTACACAACGTTCATCAAAAAAACTGTTAAAATTGGGGAGGGGGGGAACCACCTTGCCTCTAGCATATGAGGAGAGCATCCCCATGTGTAAAAGTGAAATAAACCAGCAAGATGATCACAGAGCTGGGAACTAAATGGCAAAAAAACCCAGAGTTGTGCACTGTCCTGGATCTGGAAGATGGAGATTACGTGTGTGGTGTCCTAGTGAAGGGCCTGCTCTTTCCCTGGGTAGAGTTAGAGTAAGACTAGTAATCCAATATGTTTAAAACATACCCACTCAACAAATATTTATTGGGTACTTACTGTGTACCAGGCACTGAGCCCACACTAAGTCAGTCTCTGTCCACAAGGAAATTACGGTCTGAGAGGGGCAGTGGTACCTGCACAGGTGATCCGTGTGCTACGGGACAAGTGCTCTTTTAAGGAAACGTCGGAATGTTAGAACAGAAAGGGCATTTGAGCCAAAACCTTTGGGGTTCGGGTGAGAGAAGGCTTCCTAGATAAGAAGACTCCTAAGCTCAGGTGCGGTGAGGAGAGAAAGAAGCACAGTCCTTGCAGGGTGGACAAAGGGTGCAGCGGCCCAGAGGTGAGAGAGGAACAGGGCTGGGCAGGTTGCGGATGAGGAGTTAGCAGGAGCGAGGCTGGTGAGTTGCCTGGGTCCCCAGGAAGTGCCTCGTTTGCTGTTACGATGTGTAGATACTGTCAAGGGTGGCAGAGGAACTTCGAAGGAACACTGTGGTCACGTTGAGCTTTGGAGAGCCCACCCCAGCAGCAAGATGGGGAAGGGGACCGCAGGACCAGGGCGGAGCTCAGCGGGAGTCACTGGTGCCGTCCGGACCCGAGATGGAGGTTGACCCAGGCAAGCTGGGACTCCAGTCTCCTCCCCTCATCATCTTCTCTGTTTCTGTTCCCAGCAACAAGCCAATCTGATCCCGGGCTTGAACCTCAGCGCCCTCGGCATCTTTTCAACAGGACTGTCCGTGCTGCCTCCACCCGCAGGGCCCCGAGGAGCACCCCCCGCTCCCCCCTACCACCCTTTCGCTGTAAGTAGCTCAGCATTCAAGGGCTTGCTGGTGTCCCGGGCACCGCCAGGCGGCAGCATGACTCTGCTGTGTGGCATCCGAGCTAAAACATTTTAACCTGGAGGCCATACTCATAAGTGATTGCAGGGTGAATCCGACGTTTCTTAGGATTTCTTCCTAATAGACAAATGTGAACTAACCCTCCTCTAAAGGTGTACTCTTAAACACACCGTGTGCCTTATCTAGGAGAGAAACAGACTACTAGCAAATACATATAACTATAAGCCTATTTATTGTCAAAAAGGATTTGTTATCTCAAAAATCTTAATGAGTGTTGTTCATTTATTAAAATATGAAGGTGCCTCTTTCCCACCTATGTCTACAATGCAAATGCATTATATTTTAATAATCGGCACTTTTTAAAAGAAAATAATCCACAGTCGTTGTTTCAAAATACTTAGCACAATGCCTGGCATTTAGTGGGTTCTCAGTAACTATTTATTGTCTGAATTACAATTAATAACAAAACAAGAAATGTGAATTTTATGAGTTTTCTACTTGTTGCTCCCATTCACAAGCATTATTTAGAAACAGTACATTATCAGGTTGAGGTTCAGGGTACTTTGCAGCTTCTTTTTTAATTCCAAATTCTCCATACATACAGCTTATTTTTAAAGCAAACTTTCTTTCTCCCAATGTTCAAATTGTTTAAATGGGAAGAACCAGGTTGGTGAACATTACCCTAGCGACTCCTTTCTTTAGAAAGGGGGTCTCTGGTACAGGCGTCGCAGGGTGAGAATTCCTAGGAGCATCTGTAGAGAGACAGGGTGAACCCCTCTGCTCTCCTGCCAACAAAATACTGACTTGAGTTGGCAGCCATGTCCTTGGTCAGGAGAACTTACACCTTTCTGCAGTCTTGTTTATATACAGATCTTCTCAGTCATTTCTAAATCTGCATATCACTTATTTAGAGTGATACCAATTTTCCCTTAAACTAAGGATAGGGCCCAATATTGAGTCGTCTGTGTGTGTGTTTGAGGGAGTTGTGTGTGTATGTGTATGTGTTAGAGGGAGCTAATGTGTTATTAGAGGGAGTTGGGTGTGTGTGTGTGTGCGCGCATGTGCGCGAGAGGGAGCTTGAGATGAGGCAGGAGGGACTGTGGCTGCTCCCAGGACCTAACAGCTGTGAGAGGTGCACATCCCCATATCTTTGCTGCAAGACTTGGGAATGACCGAGCTTGATACAGTTCTGTGGCATTGAAACCCATCTCATTTCTTAGCAGAGAGACTGTGTATCCTGGCTACAGAAGGTAACATAAAGCCAGGTACCCTCTTCACCTAAATAACAAATGGTGAGGGAAAAGGTATAATAAAACAGATCACTTCTAAAACTGATAATCTAAAATAGAGGCCATCATCTTTATTTCCCATCTTTTAATGATTTGTAACAGCTGATTACATACTAAGGCTGTTAACCATTGTCATGTTGTAAATGTTGTCCAATAGCTTATCATTTCACTTTGCTGTGTTTGTGGTGTCCTGTGCCATAATAATTTAAAATAAATATATTTTGAAACAAACTATTATATGAAGTAAAATGTAAATGTTTCCCTGCAGCCTTCCTTCTCGTACCCAAATTTTACCCAACAGCCGCTCTCCAGAAGCACAGCACTGTCATGTTTACACATATTTAAAATGTTTTCTCAACATATCTACAATCATATCATTGAAAAGTAAAAAAAAAATCATGTCATGTGCAGTGAATTGCAAGTTATTTCTTTACTCTTTATGGGCATCTTTCCATAGCTAGACCTAATTCTCTTTAATGGCTACGTAGTATTAATGAATTTACTCTAGTTTTCTAACCAGCACACGATTTTTAGACACTTGGGTGGTTTCCAGGTTTTCTCTACTACAGAGAGTGTCAGAATTAATATCTGTATACATAAGCCTTTGCACAAGTGTGTGAGTATGTGCCAAAGAAACTCTCTAAGACTGGAATTACTGTATCAAAGGGTAGATGCAATTCACATTTTTACAGATTTCCCTTCGACAGAATTCATGCGGAAGTTTTAAGATTTAAGGTAGCTAAATAAGTGATATTTCCCTTTATGGATTTCTTGCCTTTTATGTCATGCTAAGGAAGAAGCCTTCCCCCATCCCTGTTTTTTCTTAAGAGTATGTTTAGTTGCTGGTTTAGAGGGATTACTGCTTATATTTATGCTTGAAACACCAAGGGAATTTATTTTGACTTATACTTTGAGATAGGAACCTGACTTTTTTTTTTTTTTTTGGTTTCCCCCCTCCCCAATGGGGAGCCAGTTTTCCCAAAATCATTTATGGAGTAATGTACCATTTTATCGCTCAATTTGAAATGTCAGCTTTGTCATACACTAAATTCCCACTTGTTCGTTCCTGGACTCTGTTCCATCATCCATCTTGTTTCTGCACTGCTATTACTGTCGTTTTGTATTCTCTTTGACAGTTTTAACAGCAGGGTTATTTATCTCTCAAAGAGGGAATTGGAAAGATGACTACCTTTTACTATGCTTGGGAAAATTAAAGAATATGCAGGTATTTTCTGCTCCTTGAAGACTTGATAAGACTCATCTGTGAAACATTTGGGACTCTAGCACTTGTAAGCTTTTCGATTTATTAAGAAGTTTTTGACATGGTTTTGTTGATTTATATTTTCCTATAAAAATATTCATTCCATCTGTCTTTTTATATGTATTGGCAAAATGTTATACAAAGCAGACCACTGCCTTTTAGATCTCTCTTTTAGTTCCTAACGTTGTACAGGGGTGGGCAAAAGTAGGTTTACAGTTGTGAGTATGTGAAACAGTTTTTTCTTATGTTATTATTTATTAATTGTTGTATTATTTATTTGTATTATAACTGTCAACCTACTCTTACCCACTGCTGTATGCATGTGTTCTCTCTCTTTTTTTTCTTAATTGGATTTGCTAGGACTTTATCCATTTCTTTAAATTTCTAAGTAGTTAAGAGTTTCTTTTTTGTTTTCTTGCAGTTTCCTGTGCTTTGTATGCAGAGAGTGTGATTGGAACATTCTATTTCTTGTGGCCTTGCTCATGCATGATCGATTTGTTAAAATCCTGGGCACTGGGAAGGAGGCGCCTTCCAATGGGCTCAAAGCTGTGTTTACAGCAGTACAGTCGAGCTTCTAATTTATGGCTTATAACCTCTATATAATTTTTTTTCTCTGTATGACTTAAACTTTCAAAACAGTTTACTGTTCTACAACTCTGATTATGGTTTTGTCAAATTCTTTATTTCTAACAGATTTTGTTTAATGTGTTTGTTTATCTTACTCTAGAGATGATCTCAAATTATAGTCCAAATTAAGCTTTTTTTCTTAATGAATACGCAATCTCATAATCCACGGTTATTTAGAATTAATTAGATACTTTTACTGGCTTCTCTGCTCACTGCAGACAGTTTCTTGCATTACGTATCCTCTAAATTTTTTTTTTCTTGAGTTACTAACTTCTGTTTGTTTGGAAGACTTCCTCAAACAATTTTTCATTCAGGAATAATAAGTAGTATAACTTCTACGCCTTCCCATTCTGAAAACGCCTTTCCTTCCCCCTCACAACATGCAGCACTTTGTTTTTCAGCTAAGTGTGCTACCAGCCTGTTCTTCCTTTTGTAGGTGACTCTTTTTCTTCGGTCTGTAAGATGTTTGCCTTTTGTATATCTTTGCCTTTACCCTGGGAATTCAGAAACAATGAACCTGAGTCCTTTGATCGGAAGATTCCAGTTTTTCTTTGGCTCAGGAAAATCTTTTGCTTCTGTGATTAATTTTAGTGTTGCTTCCCCTGACTCCACTGCATTTTCTTATTCTTGGAGCTCCCGCTTTATGGATAGTAGATCTTTTCCCTCTCTTCAGGTCTCTAATTCCCTCTTTTTGTTTTGAAGGCGTTAATCTCCTGAGGCACCAGTTGGCTTTTCAGAAGTGTCTGTTCGGCTACTTACATGATTCTTTTGAGTTTTTACTTCACTGCTCATGTTTTTAATATCCAAGATCATTCCAGTCCCCTGGTTGGTCTTTTCCACAGCAGCCCCTACTCTAGCGCTGTCCTCTTGAAGCTCACTGGGAAATCAGGCAGAGTTAAAAAAAACAATTCTCCCTCTTTCCTGAAGCAATTCACCGTGGTCGTTCGCGTGCCTTGCTCCCCGCTTTCATGCTGTGGATTCTCTACATACGTCTAATGAATTTTAATTTTCCGTTCATGTATTTACATAAACTCCACAGAGCTCTGATATCTAAACATATTAGAGCTTTCTCATAACGTGCACCCTGAGTCCCACCGGAACCAATGAACTGGGAATGTTCCGGGTGAGCAACATGGGGTGCGGGGGGTAAGGTCGTAGGCTGCAAAACGAGACCTGTGCGCCAGCCTTGGCGCAGCCTCTTGCTGTCTTAGCGGTCGCTGGTTCCCGCCAGCTGCAGAGGCTGTCCTAGGAGAGCGCACAGAGGTGGGTAAGCAGGAACGGAAGGAGGGACTTTGACGCACTGGGGTAGAAGGGCGCTCCTTCTGAGTCTTGGAAGGCTCTGCCCGTGACCCTGACCCCTCTGGCCAAGCCTGCTACCCTCCCCAGGCCCGCGTCCATATCCCTGGTTCCCATGGTGACCACCCGCCCTCTTTGCAACATGGCGTGACTCTGTCGTCATACTCAGGCTACTTAAATTTTTGAACATAATTTGTTTGCCTGACCCTTGCCCTCTCCGTGGCCTCTCCCCAACCCTGGGCTCCCCCCGCCCCCTGGTTTCTTCATGCTGCAGATCACCCAAGTCAGCCGTCCAGTGGTCATGCGTAACAGCTTGGGACTGAGGACCTGACGGTTCCTCCGGGAAAAGCAGGCCCAACTGTGTCTAATTCCCTGCCTGATCTTCACAGGTGTGTTTGGTACATGCCTCTGCCTAGCCCCCAGCATAGCCAAGCACAGAGGAAAAGCAGACACCAGTTCCCCTCAAACTCAGACTTTGACATGAGCCGTGGATAAGAATGACCACCCGCCTTGACGCCTGTCTGTTGGCAGGGCACGGGGCACCGCTGGCAGTGGCACCTTCGCCATCAGCCCTCCTGCCCCTTCCCCAGTGTCACGATGCTTCTGAAACACTCAAAGCAGCTTCTCCATCATAAGATAGCGGGGGACCCTCAAACTGAGTGAACCCCACTGCCGTGCTGGGGCTGGGGGCTCCACACCGACCCCCTGCCTGGGACCTTAGTGTGTCAGGGGCTACAGCCTGCTCTCCCATTGAGGAGGACATTTATTCGAGTCCTTGACAGGCGACTTTTCTGATCATTATGCCTAAGCGCGTTTTGAAAGTCCTTTTCCACTTGAGGTTTAGATGCCGTGTAAGCTTGGGCAGATGGGAAATAGAAAGTATGCTCAGATAAGCCATGTGTTTTATTGTAAGTACTCACTTGTTCAGCCACACAATGCCTGATGACAGATTCTTCCATTCCTATGACCTTATTGAATGCCAGGTAACATCCCTCAGTGGCATCCCTTGCACTTGGGGTCACATCCTTGTCCAAACCAGGTCCACAAAGCCCTGCGTGGCCTCGCCCTGCCTGCCTCCCCATCACACCCTGTCGAACTCTTACCAACTTCTGCTACGCGGGCCTCCTTTCTGGTTTTCAAACAGACCAACCCCTTTCCTAGCTCCGGACCTCTTAAGAACTGTGCTTCAAATGTTCCCTCCCAGGTGCCTTGCAGTGGGTCTCCACCTCCCCCCACCTCAGAGGCCACTCTTCCAGGAGCCTTCTGGGACCATTCCAGCTGACACCGCCATCCCAGCCCTCATCCCGCAGCCCCCCTTCCTCACGTCGTCCTGTTCATTTTTTCCACAGTACTTGTCTGCCTCCCCAGTAGAACGTAAGACCCATGGCAGCATTGTGACCTTCTCTGTCTGAATAGCTGTGTCCAGGCACCTAGAACAGTGTTCACACATAGTAGGTGCTCAGATATCTTTTGCACAAATGATGATTGAATGAACCCTCAACAATATTACAAGATCCAACTATTATTTTAATCCGTTTGTGGATGAGGCTCAGCAAGGCTGAATATGTTATTCCAACTTGTAAAGAGCTAGTGATTCAGTCTCAGGTCTTCTGAGTCTTCCGACTCCGAAAACTGACTTGTGTACGCAGATGGCAGAGCCTCAGGCAGAAAGGAGCTCCTGACTACTGAGTTCAGGGCTCTCTCCACACCGATTTCCAGCCGTGGCAACTCCCAGATAACAAGCAGTAGATCTAAATTTAATTAGTGTTAATGTTGTTAGTCTTTGAACCCAGAATAGCAGCGACACTGTGGCCTGTGTATTCTTGGCCTCACATGAATTTTGTGAGGAAAAGGCAAATTACAATTTTTTAAAAATGATTTCCGCTATGAGGGCTAAAGAAAAGGCTATCCTGATGAGAGAGGGGCAGAAGTGTCCGTTCCCCAAGGTAGAGCTTTGTCTGAGCAGAAACCCGGCAGGAGTTCTCCACCCACCCTCCATGGCCCAGGACAGCGCCCCTTCCCAACCCCCGCCCCCGCCCCCGAACAGGGACCTGCACAGAGACGGGTCTGGAGCTGATGCTCTTCTGGAAAAGCAGGACGGAGTCAGCCAAACCTATTCACTGAGCTTCCTTTCAAAAATTGGAGGCTGCCAGGAGAACGCTGGTCTCATAGCCCCCTCTTGTGGCCATGAGGTGTCACTGCCGCCTCTTTCTAAGTCACGAAAAGCAATGGGTTCCCTACCGTGAGCCGCCGATGTGCTCCGGCACGTAGAGCACCCTTAGGAGACACTCCCCACAGTGATTACATCTCTCTTCCTCCAGAGCCAGCCCACTCTCCAAGCCCAAAACGGGGAACAGTTTCACTTTTGTCCCCAGTGTGTCATAAGGCAAAACTGTTATCGGGAGCTCAGAGTCCCCTTAGGGAGTCAGGAGATGGAGGGTGCTGTGAGGTCTGCTCAAGTGCCCTCAGGTGAAAGCTAGGTCCCCTAACTCCAAGCTGCGCCCGCGTCCCACTGCTGTTTGGACAGTCTTCCTGGGAGGCTGTTATGCGGGCTGGGCCTGCAGGATCGGTGCTCAGATCGCCTTTCCTGTGATAGACAGGTTAGCGTGTACTAGGCCTTATGTAAAATACCATTAACTAGACTTTGGGACTCTGGCTAATGTCCTGCCTGTAAGAATATATGAAATCAGACATATTCCTGTTTTACACGACTATCGTGAGTGTTAAAAGAGCTTCGGTATAGATGCAAAGCAATCACGGAACCTAGTAGACAGCGGGTATTAGGTCCAAAAAAAAAAAATTCCTTTTTAAAGGTAATTTTCCTAATAGCTTTGTTTTCTTCTGTCCACATCAGTCTTCCTGTGCCCCTGACTCACACACCGCATATTCATTCATTCTCTTTCTCTCCTCTCAGTCTGGTTTTGAGTGTTATCTTCTCTCCGTCTCCCCCTTCTCTCTGAAATGTGGTGGTGGAGCTTGCTGGTCCAGCTCCCCAGGAACATGTTTGCTAGTCTGTGTAAGTCTCGGATAATGCCCTGCACTCTCCGTCCCGGGGGGTGTGTGTGGGTGCCGCCGTGCCCGCGTGTGCACTCGCTCCCGTGGCTCAGTTCATGGCTGTGCTGGAAATGCTCAACGTTCCGCCCAGCCCAGGGCTGCGAGGGGGAAAGTGGAGCAGGGATCAGAGCTGCAGGAAAGGCGTGTAGGCATGACAGTGTGGCCCGGGGACGGTACAGAGAGCTGTGTTGCGTGAGGTGGTCTTGCCACCCTGAGTTTAGCGAGTGTCCCCGAGGGCACTGCTGACTGACTCTTTCTCTTATGCCGCAGACACACTCCGGATACTTCTCCAGTTTGTACCCCCCTCACCAGTTCAGCCCGTTCCCGCATCATCACTCCGTAAGTGCCCCCTTGGTTCAGCCCCATCTACCACTTTTCCCTCGCCTGGGGCTGGCACCTCGTTGTCCTTGGCGTGAACGTTGTCCGGTGAACGTTCACTTGTGAGTGCGGGGTCCTGTGGTTCCAGGTCGTCCTGGGATGACACATCACAGGGCATAAGCACCAGCCCGCACTCAGGTACACTAGAGGGTCTTCAAAGCACTGGTGCTGTCCTAGCCACAGTCCTGCGGGTGCTTACAGTCCTGTAGGCGGCTGGTTCAGATGAGTGGTGAACGGGTCAGACTGGGAGTTGTCGTTGGGCCAAAGGCCCGTTTTCAAAGATCTTTGAACAAGGGCCAGCAAATGGGGTCATTTATTTCCCTACAGCACAGACTCCTGATGGCCTTACCCATGTCTCTTTGGGCAGTCACCAGGCGACCTGGTCCAGGCCAGTTTAGTGGCCGTCTCATTTTGAATATGGCACCACTCTCATGAAAATGCCACTCCTGGCTACAAGACGGATGGGGCAGCTTCCCGTCCCTCTGACAGAGTGGTTCTGAGCGCTGTGCTCAGGCCACAGATGTTGAATGGATTTCCTGGATGAAGACAGGCGAAACGCATGTCACAATTGTATGTGACAGAAAACCTGTGAACGGACAACTTTCTGTGTCCAACAAATGTGGAGAGGCTCAAGGGGAGCTGGCATTTTGACCATCGTGTTGTGCGCGCTTGTGTTCAGGTTCATTCTTCGGGCTTCCCACCCGTAGAGCTCTAGGCCTCAGTAAAGTCCACGCCTCGTTTTGGCCATTTTCTTGGTCACGAGGCTCCCTACCGTGTGGCTCATAGCAGATCCTCGGCAACTTCCTAAAGGAGCAACCGCACTGGGAATGTCTTCTGTCTTGTCTTGCCCTTGCAGTACCCGGAGCAGGAAATTGTGAATCTCTTCATCCCAACCCAGGCTGTGGGGGCCATCATCGGGAAGAAGGGGGCGCACATTAAACAGCTGGCGAGATTCGCCGGGGCCTCCATCAAGGTAAAGCTGCTCTCGACAGCCGTCTGTATCGCCCCTCCCCCACCACCTCCCCACCTTCGGCCCTTGTCCCATCTGTCCGCCCCGAGGATGGCAACTCTTGTGCCCTCCAGGGACAGAATCCCACAGGATCTGAAAAATTGCCCTCCGGAACTATCCCCATCTGCTGTCGTCTTTGTCTCTCTTACTATTTTTTTGTTCAACTAACAACTGAATTTAGGAGAAAAAAAACATTAGTAACAGATAAGCCATCCCAGTTCTCTGTTGTCCTCCCACCGAAAGGCCGAGGACTTTTCCCAAACTAAGAGAGTGAGATTAAGTGGAGGACCCTGTGTACTTAGGAGCTTTCAGTGCTTTGATGCTTCAACTAGTCTCCACTTCAGAAACCCTTGAACTTCGAAAAAATAATCTTTGAAAACCTCTTTGAAAGCCATGGGTGATAAACCATAGATAAACAAAGAGCTGGTGACATAACCTGCTGTGAAGCCCTGGGACTGCACATAGAGGCTCAGGAAGGAAGGCCCCTTGATTCATGGAGATGGTTGTGAGTACAGGCGTAGCTGCACTAACGTAGCCACATCCTGCCTCCTCAAGCTCAATGTGAAGAATCATCAGAGAAGCTGAAAGGGAAGGATTATTCGACCCTGGTCCTGCTCCAAGCCCAGCTATCAGCTCTGACTCACGGGCAGAATGCTGAGCATGTCCCAAGCCTCGTGAAACACTTTCGGAAACAGAGTTTCCGTTGTTACGTAAAATAATTTGCTACCATGGGACAACCCGGAATTCTGAATAAGAAGTCTCATGACTTGGAGAGAAAGAAGGCTTACACTTTCTCTCCAAGAAGAGCTGGAATTTCTCCCACAGCAAGTGTGCTGGAGGAGAAAAAACAAAACAAAACATCCTGAGTAATGCAGAATGAAGATAGCAGTGAGACCATAAAAGAGTTTTATTTAGGTAACTCATTTCCCCTTCCAGGCCTCATTTATTCCAACTGCAAAGTGGATAGACTGGATGAGAGCCCTCAGGTGTGGGGGGACAGTGGTGGAGCACACAGGGGCCTTTGCACCCAGCAGGCTTGTTGCAGGTGAGACCCTGGCCCAGGACGTGCTAGCCCCACCCCCACTGTGGGACGGGTAATCTGTGGAGGACCGTTGGGCTGGCCGTACCCCAGGGGCCTTTCCCAGTGTTCAGTCTTGTGGTCTGAGATGCCACGCAGGAGATAGAATGAGAGCATTTCAACTAAAAAGGACTTGAGGGATCATCTCATCAAATCCGCCCTTTTTTTCCCTTGAGGGAGCATTAGAGAGGCATAGGGACACAGCCAAGGCAGGCAGGTGGCAGGACTGGCTCTCAGGCATAGATCCTGCCGGCCTGTGGGCATTGGGCACCTGCCGGCGCTAATTGCAACATAGCTCTCCCTTTACCATTGCCCACGAGGACCTGGGGCCCAGAGGCATCAGCGATTTAGCAAAGGCCTCAGAGCTGAAGAATGTGATTTGACCACATTCTTCAGGACCCTGGGCCGAGATTTGACCAGGTTGTTGGATTTGTGGTCCAGTATTTCTCCACTGTGTCAGCCCGTGTGCTATACAGAATCATTCCCTGCCGGCCCTCATGTCGCAGAAGGTTGAGTGGTGGCATGTCACTTTGCTGGTGACCTCTGTGATGGGCAGGAACAGCAGGGCTGGACCAGGGGGACAGGGTGGCTCTGCAGCCTGGTCACGTGCGGGGTGTCCATTACGCGGGCCTAACAGCCGGCCCCTTCCTTAGCGGCTGCCTCTGTCCAGAGCAGCAAAGAAGAGGACAGAAAACCAGGGAAGCCAAGTATATGTGAGAGAAATCCCCTTCTTTTTAAAATCAACCTGGCTTTTGCTAGATTCCCTTTGTCCCGACAGGTTTCTGAAAGCACCGGTCTGCAGCAAGCTCTCACTCCAGAGACCCCCACTCCTGCCTCTCCAGTCTGCAGAGGCCACAGCCTCTGTGGCACGTTTGAGGCTGACAGGCAGGGAGAGAGCGTCACACTGACTGACGCGTGGGCAGGGTGGTGGAGCTGAGGCTGGGAGGTGCACCCCAAGAGATGCCCTGGTTACGGGCAAGAACAGCGCCCCCATCGCTCCCTGTGCTGCACAGCGTCTGGTCCACAGGCTCCAGAACCCCACATACAGTTTGCTTGACGCTGCCAGCTGGGGGCACCCGATGCCTGGCCTTGCTCCAGCCCTGTGATCTTGGCAGTCACCTCCCCTCTCTGGGTGCCATCCACGTCAGCTGTAAAATAGGGTCCACATTCTCGGTCCTCAGAGGGAGTTTGCCTGTGGAGTGCCGTTGTGGAACCCGAGTCACATGTCACGCTCAGACCTCTGGTCTGGGACGGTGGGCGCCAGACAGTTAAGAGATGAGGGGTTTCTTGCAGCATCGGAGCCAGGCAGCCGTGAGCCACTAGGAAGTGAACGGGACGGCAGAACTGATTTTGTCAACGTGAATTGTGAATTAGCCTTTCAACCTGGCTCCTAGCCACACCCGCCCCAGCTCCGCCGTCGCACGCTGCCAACTGCCCCTAGGAGCTGAGAATTAGAACACAGTAACCTTTCCTGCGAGCTGCCTCCATGTTAAGGTCTCTGTGGACTAAGCCTTCCTCCCCCTGGGCCCTGGGTCGGTTGGCACAGGCTGTACCTCCCTTTCCCTAAAGCTTTTGACTCCCTCAGTGAAAGGCGGCCAGTCCCTGCTGGTGCTCAGGGCAAAGACAGGCAGTAGTACTGACCTGCTGCCAACTCTCCCTGGGTGGCCAAACACCCAGAATGGACACTGGAAGTCGCTACGGTCGTGACTTCCTAAGCCCCAGAGTGGAGGCAGCAGGGGCCAGATAAAGCAAAGGCGGAAGCCCTGTGATCTCTCGCTAGCGTGTGCGCCGTCCACTGAGATGAGAGGGGCTGGGGGCACGTGGCCAGACAGCAGCATTTTCTTTTCCCGTGCACTGCAGATTGCCCCAGCGGAAGGCCCAGACGTCAGCGAAAGGATGGTCATCATCACCGGGCCCCCGGAAGCCCAGTTCAAGGTCAGTGCCAAGAACTACCTGAGCCCTGCCGGCCGCGAGCTCAGGGCAGCCTGTCTGGGGGAACTGAGGGCCTAGAGCAGGCAGCAGCCACCTCAGAGGCACGTTCAGGGCTCTTCTTTGCTACTCTCTAGTCTCAGACTCACCCTGCCCCCCACCTCCAGGCCGTTCCCTCTGCGCAGAGCCCTCCTTTGCTTCTCTCCCTTGCAAAAGCAGTTTGTCTGTCAGTGTCTAGTTTGACTGGCACCTCCTCTGAACTGTTGCCGACCCCTCAGCCATGGTTTTGAGGATGGAGGCTTCAGACTCATGTAGTCATGTCTCCCCTTCAAGCTATGAGGGCATAAAGATGGGGTGCAGGGGGAAACAGCATGGTGCGGTGGGTGCATTGGATTTTTTGGTTGGTTGGTTGGTTGGGGGCGTTTTTTGGTGTTTTTTTTTTTTTTTTTACCTTTTTTTCTCCTCTAGGAAAACTATGACTTGTTTTCTACAAGTCAGAAATATTGATAAAAGTATAATCCTTATCGTTAAAAGTACTTAAAATTTGTCTGAGAAGCTACAACTCACACATGCGGAACCACTCACGAACAGTAACCCCCACAATAGAATATTATTCAGCCGTAGAAAGGAATGAAACCCCGATACACACCACAGCCTGGGTGAACCTAGCACACGCTGCACTGAGAGAAGGCAGGCACCAAGGCCGTGTGTGATATGATTCCATTTATGTGACGTGTCCAGGAAAGGCAAGTCCAGGTAGACAAAAGAGCAGAATAGCGGGTGCCGGGGGTGGGGCTCGGGAGGAACTGGGACTCACTGATAATAGGAGTTTTTATTTTGGGGGAAGGGATGGAAATGTTCTGGATAGGGGTGATGGTTGTACAGTGAAGCAAATAGTCTAAAAAGCATTGAAGGGTACTAGAAAATGGTGAATTTTAGGTAATTTAAGTTATATCTCAGTTTTTTAAGTTTTGTTTTGTTGGAAGAACAGTAACCCCTCGGCTATACTGGCTTTGGAGTTAGACAGTAAACAGCAAGATCAGGCTCATCAAATCCCATCACCGCCACCCTCACCTCCATCCCATAACCAGGCCTGAACATATCGCGGTGGGAGGAAACTGAGAATCCCTCGAATAAATTCATTCACGTAAACGTTTGTAGGTACTAAGGATGCAAAAATGACATATGGTTCTGCCCCCTCACCACCTCCCCCATCCCAACATATAGAAAGCTGCCTGGAGGCGGTGATCTTGTGCAAAACGTGAAGACACGCGGGCGCTCGTGCACACTTTGCACGGTGCAGTCATGGGATGTGGCCGGAGCAGCGCCCGCCAGGCCTATGCCCAAGCCGAAGCAGGGTGCTCGGCCTCCCTGATTCCGGCCCGAGTGAGTCTGGGGCTGGGGTGTGCAGGTGCTGGGCTCACGAATTCCAGCAGCAACACTGCTGACGCGGGTCGATAGGCGGCGGAGAGATTCATCAGTTCGGTCTTGCTCTCAGGCCCAGGGGCGGATCTTTGGGAAGCTGAAAGAAGAAAACTTCTTTAACCCCAAAGAAGAGGTGAAGCTGGAAGCCCACATCAGAGTGCCCTCTTCCACAGCTGGCCGGGTGATTGGCAAGGGCGGCAAAACCGTAAGTGCGCTCTGAGCTGGCCTTGTCTGCAGGGCTGATGCTCTCCCGGCCTCCCATTGATTCTCGAAGAACACAAATGTAATCAGCACCACTTTAGAGCTGAGGGCCTCAAACCCACAGTGCTACCCAGAGCCCAGTGCGTGTGCCCAGAACACCGGGGTCCTGGGCCCAGGACCACTGCCTCTCAGCTCATGCTGGGGAGTGGTCTCCTGCTCGCTTTATATCCACACAAAGCAGCAGGGAACTAACAGGGAGTGGAGTCCCACCCAGAGTGCGCCCACTTGGCAGGCCACCATCCTCACTGACTTCCACACTCCATGCCTGCGGCGTCCGGTGTCCTACGCTCTCTGCTCCTCGAACTCTCCTGACAGCGGCCCCCAGAGGCCCTAACCATCCCTCCTGCAGATCTGGCTTCTGGTTATTTCCCACACTTGGCTATCTGCTACTAGGCAGCTCGTTCAGCAACAGGGTGGTGGGGGAGAAGGAAATAGTTTTCAACAAAATAATCCAGGTTTTCAACCTGAAGGTGGCAGTGCCACAGTGTAGTCTGAAAAGCATCAGAGCATGAACTGCAGCCTTTAGAAATGAGCCGTTTGTCAGGTCCGGGTGTGCAGGTGGCCGCGTTAGGTGACAGGAATTTGGGAGCCCTCTGTGGTCCCGAGTGAGTGAGTGAGTGAGTGTGTGTGTGTTTGCTGTTTTCTTTACATAGAAACCCTTAAATGAATCAAAGCCAACTTCTAGATATAACGAGTTACCGTCACGCAAGGGAATCCAGTTGCTCGGTGTGCGTGTCAGCCCCCGTACCCAGGAACGTGATCCACATCCAGGGGCATGCACTGTGACGGGGCCAGGGGCCATGGCACAGACCCTCGGGCAGTGTGGTCCTTCGGAGGCAGGGAAGGAGCACCGGAGTGCAGGAGATGGGATTTAGATGAGGCAAGACCGGCATGGGCGGGGGCTTCACTGAGAGGTGGGCCTGGGCCCAGGACTGGTAGGGACGAAACGCGACAACCCACGGGTGGGCACAGCATAAGCAAGACCCAGAGGCCAGAACGGAAACAAAGAGCAGGGAAGAGAGCGGAACACCCTTAGAAAGGAAAGTTTGCTTTGTTGGCTCAGGGGTGGCACCCAGAAGAGCTCGTCCAATCGAGGCTTTGTTCGCTGGGTGACTGGGAAGCCCGGGCTCACTGTGAGCACGTGCAGGAACCACAGTGATGGGGTCTCCAGAATGAGGACTCGGCCCCAGAAGCAGCTCTGTGGACTCAGGGGCCGGACTCCGCCTCCCTGTCCTTGGGGCCCCGTGTGACCAGGGCAGGGCCAGGCTAGGTGGAAGCACAGGTGAGCGGCTTCCGGCCTCCTTGCCTCTACCACTCCCCTCTCCCGCCGGCTCCTGAGCCCACTGTTCTCCCTTCACAGGTGAACGAACTGCAGAACTTAACCAGTGCAGAAGTCATCGTGCCTCGTGACCAAACGCCAGATGAAAACGAGGAAGTGATCGTCAGAATCATTGGGCATTTCTTCGCTAGCCAGGTACCTGTGCTGTGAGGGTCTGGTCCTTCTTGCCAGTCTCTGTTCATTTCTAAGCTATTGGTGGCCTCTCAGGTGGCCACAGCCCCTGCACACACAACCCCCAATGCCACCCCAACCCCCACCCTCCACAGATGGAACCTCTCCCTGGCTTTTCAGACACAACCTGCAGGGCAGGGGAGAATGTCCCACACCTGCTCCCCACTGCTGTCCCCAGGCATGCTAGAGGAATTGGAAGAAGAGCGTAGAACTTTGGAGTCAAGGTCCCCACATTTCAAGGCCTCCAAAATGCCCCGGTGCGGGATCTCGGCTCCTGCACGCTCCGACTCAGGCCTCGGTCACAGCCTTCCTCTGCTGGGAGCCCCCACGCCAGCAGGGGCCCGCCCTCGGGGCTCCCCTGCCTGGGTGCCAAACTCTCCATTCAGGGTTCGGTGCTCGTCACAAGGGGCCCTCGCACCCCTTACCTCGCCACCTCCGTCTCACTACAAGCCCCCATCAGGACCCAGGGCCTCCGCACAGCTGCTTCTCTTTCCTTCGGAAGGGCCGGTGACTCCGCAACCTGTGGCCTGGTTCTTTTCGATGCTTTTTGATGGTTGGGTTTTCCGATAGGGTAGTCTTGGTCCTTGTCTTCACCCAGCGAAGACAGTCTAAGCTAAGCCGACAGCCAAGGTCAGTCTGAGCGGCTGGCCTGCTCTCCCAGGCCTGGGCCTGCTCCTCTGCCGGGAGACCTGACTGTCCCGGCGGCAGCCCCGGCCCCCCCGGGGCGTGTCTGAGCCACCAGGTTCCTGCAGTTCTGTGTGCAGGGGTCTGCCTGCAGTGGGCACACTGTGCAGGGGGTTGCGGGGGCGGGTGGTCAAGATTGGGGTCGTGTGTCTTCAGTTGCTCAGGGTGGAGCTCCTGCTGCAGCTGATCACTGCTGCCCAGTCTCACGTGCCGTCGCATTTCTAACAGAACGTTAGAAATACGGCAACTTGAGAAACTTGGGTGCTCAGCTTTGGAAGCGGGAGTTTATGTCGTTGGCAGGGGGTGCTCTCTGACCTCTGCGAGGTCTCCTGGTCACCGGTTTCCTACTCCTGCTTTCTGGCCTGTCTGTCTAGCAATTCACTGAGGCCCCACCCCCTTATCCTCTACCCAGCAGCCTTGGGGTTGGGTGGGAGGAACTCTGCCACGTGACTTCCAGGCAAAAAGCCGCCCCCTACACCGTAGGAACGGGTTCAGCGGGTATGTGACACTTTGCTGAGAAGACCACCTCCTTTCCCCACGCCCCACCCCCACCCCCCCACCGCTTATCCTCAGAACTGGGTTCCTTTTTCTCCCCGTCCCCCCCCTCCCCCGCTGCAGACTGCACAGCGCAAGATCAGGGAAATCGTACAGCAGGTGAAGCAGCAGGAGCAGAAATATCCTCAGGGAGTCGCCTCACAGCGCAGCAAGTGAGGCTCCCACAGGCACCAGCACAACAACGGATGAATGTAGCCCTTCCAACACCTGACAGAACGAGACCAAACACAGCCAGCCAGGTCGGGAGCAAACCAAAGACCATCCTGAGGAATGAGAAGTCTGCAGAGGCGCCCTGGACTCTGCAGAGGCCCTGAGACTCCGAGGGGCCAGGAGGGGGCGGGAGGGAGGCGGAGGTCGGCGGGGTCACCACCCAGCCTCCTGCTGCCCCCCAGGGCCTCTGCAGGCTTCCCAGCCATCCACTTCACCACCCACTCGGATCTCTCCTTGACGTCCACCACGCTATCCCTTTTAGTTGAACTAACATAGGTGAATGTGTTCAAAGCAAAGCAAAATTCACACCCTTTTCTTTGTTTGTGGAAAATTGTCTCTGTACATGTGTGTACATATTAGAAGGGGAAAGATGTTAAGCTACGTGGCCTGTGGGTTACACAGGGTGCCTGCAGCGTTAATATATTTTAGAAATAATATATCAGATAACTCAACTAACTCCAATTTTTAATCAAGTATTAATTTTTTTTTTCTTTGTAAAGAGAAAGCAGGCTTTTCTAGACTTTAAAGAATAAAGTCATTCTTTGGGAGGTCCAATGGGTTACTAAGGAGCTTTGAGGCCACCCACACACAAAATTCACCCAGAGGGCAATCTCATCAAAAGGACACTCACAGCAGTTCTGGATCACCTGTGTATGTCAACAGAAGGGATACCGTCTCTCTGAAGAGGAAACTCTGTCTCTCTTCATCCCTGTCTAGCTCACACGGCCATTTCTCTTTGCTTCACAGGTTTTAAACTGGTTTTTGCATACTGCTATATAATTCTCTGTCTCTCTCTCTGTTTCTCTCTCCCGTGTCCTTTCTCCCCTCCACCCTTCCTCTCCGTGCCCATTCTTATTAAATCCCACATCCCTCTGTCTCAGTTCTACTCTCTATGCACCCTTCCCCCCAGGCAAAGCAGTGCTCTGAGTATCACATCACACAAAAGGAACAAAAGCGAAACACACAAACCAGCCTCAACTTACACTTGGTTACTCAAAAGAACAAGAGTCAGTGGTACTTGTCCTAGCATTTTGGAAGAGGAAAACAGGAACCCGTCAAACAAACCAAACAAAGAAAAATTCCGCAAAGAAAGAATATATTTTGTCTTTTTACATTTTGGTGTATAAGCCATCAATTTTCAGCGAGATGATTTCTTTCTTTTTTAAAAAAAAATGTGGAAGAAAATAGCAATTTACATGAGGTCGTTGGCCCAGGGCGTTAAATTTACAGATTTTTTTAACGAGAAAAACACACAAAAAAAGCTACCTCAGGTGTTTTTTACCTCAGCACCTTGCTCTTGTGTTTCCCTTAGAGATTTTGTAAAACTGATAGTTGGAGCATTTTTTTATTTTTTTAATAAAAATGAGTTGGAGAAAAAAATATCAGCTGCCAGCCCGGAGAAGGTGACAGTCCAAGTGTGCAACAGCTGTTCTGATTGATTGTCTTCCGCTAGCCAAGAACCTACATGGCCTTCTTTTGGACAAACCTTGAAAATGTTTATTAAAAAAAAAAAAAAAAGATGACAAAGAAAAACAGAGAGAGAAAATGTTGGAGATGTCCTGAATTTCAATAGGGTACGCGCCATTGGGGCTTTTTGCGCTAAAGGATGGACATGTACTGGTTTATGTGAACAAGCCGTTTAACCACCAGACTGCAATGCCCGTTTCCTCTACTGCAAACAGTGTTCTGTGACAAAAACAAAAACAAACAAACAAAAAAAAAGAAATATATCCAGCTAACAAGATCCTGGTGTCGTGGTGTCTTACTTTAATAAGTATTGCCCACCCCGGAGTGTCAGCTGAGTTCCGCTCAGAGTGAACTGGGGACACGGGCAGCACACAGGACTGGGAAGCTGTCCTGAGGAGGCAGCCTTCTCCTAGAAGGCCTTTGGGAGAAGCTAGCGTGGTCCCCAGACCGGTAGCATCATTATCGCCTGGGAACTTGCTAGAAATGCAGAATCTTGGGGACCACCCTGGGTCAAATCCTGGGGGTGGGGCCCAGCAGCTTGTTTCAGCGACTCCTATTGGTGCTCAAGTTTGAGAACCACAGAACCAGAGGGATGGACTGGCTGCGTATCAGGCTAGGTAAGACCAGCCCCTATCGTTAATGAACTTTAAGCCTGGCCAGGGAAAGAGTGTATCGTTATGAAAGAAAGGGGGAGGATAATATATCTGACAATTCAAGGGAAGAGGTACTTAAGCCCTCCCCAGAAGCCCAGTTGAAAGTATTCCAGGAGACCCGAAAAGGCTGGATGGGAATGGCCCTGCTCCCTTTAGGAGTCTCGTGTTCGCAGGTCTGTGGGGTCTAGCAGAGATGGCCGCGAAAAGTCCAAGCAACCTTAGGAATGAAGAACTGGTTCTTGACTGCCAGAGGTGGTCAGTTGGGCTTTTGGGGGTGACCATTCATAGCCCAGCAGGGACAGATGGAAGTAAACTGATGGATTCCACAGCCGCCACCTTCCCCTCCTGACAAAGTCTGAGGGCCTCCAATCACTTAACATTTGTTCCTTACATACATCCCATCCCTACTTCTGATTTTCCCATTTTTTCCAGTTTCTGGAATGCTGATTTTTACTTTAGAGTTTCCTGGTGTGTAGATGCCAGCTGCTCATCTCATTGCTATAACTGGCATGAATGTGGGCAGGGACATACTATCCCTTCATGTGACAATTAGAAAGCCAAGTACCTATGGCTCCATCTTTCCATTAGAGGACTCGAGCCCACGGCTCTCAGGAGAAACAGACCATAGGCTGACGACCCAAGAGAAGCCACGGGGTTCCTGACAACCAGGGTTATTACTAAAAACTTCCCTGGGTTAAGGTGTGCATATCAAACTAACAGCCAGAAAAACACATCTTTCAGAAAAGGGCTTTAAATAATAGGCCGAAGGGCTTGGTAACGAATCTGCCAGGGTGAAAGGAAGCAGGGTGGGAGAGAAGACGGGAGCCTCCAAAAATGGACCCTCTTGGCTCTCTGCTGCTCAGGTTTCCTTCCTTGGCCTTTATTCTAGGTGGCAAAATTTGGGGTCTAAACTCTAGCTCCTGACCTGCCCATTGCCAAAATACCTGCCTTCGTACGCATGAGAGAAAGGTAAGGAAGTGCTAACATGATGCCCGACTCGCCGTGATTACAAAACATCCAGTTGTCCTCAGGTTGCAGCAGGGAAGGGGAAGCCACACAGAGGCAGAAGACAGGAAGAAGACCAGCTGGCCTTGTTCCTAAGCAAAGGTATTCTCACAACCCATTTTCTTTTAAAAAAAAAAAAACAAAAAAAGGAGGGGAAGGAAGGGAGAAAGAGAGGGAGAGAATCATCAAATGGGACACTGAGAACCAAACCCACCACCCAGGCATATGCCCTGACTGGGAATCGAACAAGTGTCCCTTTGCCTGGGCCACACTTGTTAGGGCTCACAACTCATTTTCTGAGACCCCAAATGCTGGATTATTTAGCACTTGGGTTCAAGTACTCTTGAGCTTCCAGAGGGCAGCATGAGCATTGGGCATGACTTTACACAAAAATATAAGGACAGTTGTTAAATGGAGACTTAGGTCAATAATAGTTTTTGAAACTCATTAGCCTGCATGACTCAAAAAGCCCCTCCCTGCTCCCTTAGGTTGAACACCTTAAAAACCCATGACCTGTAATGGTCTTGAATGTGCTAACATCTCACTGGATGTGCTGAACATCCCTCTGTCCTGGTTAATTTCCCCCAACTCTGCCTCAAGATGTTTCCTCCAACGTGGAACTCGGAAAGGAAGGGTGAGAGAGCCTGGCCGCGGGCTAAAAGAGGGTTTCAGCATAGGGGGAGAACTTACAAACATGGTAACAAGGAGAATCGATGGAAGTCTGGAGGGGTTTCAACAAAGAACCAAAGGAAATGAAAAAGCTAGGCCTAGATAGGAAGAAGGCACCTTGACAGGACAGGGGGCGAGGGTGGGAGAACACAAGGGCAGCAGGGAAACTGATAACCTGGCTTCAGTTTGGGATGTGAAGGAAACAGTGACTGAGCAGACAGAGATGGGACAAGGATTTGAGCATGAAAGGCATTCGGAGTAGTCATTCCTACATCCCTGGAGGAGGAAGTAGGCAATAGAGGCATCTCTGTGTTAACAATACCTAAAATGCAGGTATTGGAGACTAGCCTAAATTGTACATGCATCCAGATCTCTTAGAGCCTAATGGAGATTTCTTTGGCCTGCTACGTCTAATGTCTAATAACACAGCTAGCAAATTCCCGATGTTTACTGTCAGTTGTTGCTGCTGCCTTTTCTTTCAACAATTCTCTTAAGGTGCTGATGAGTTAAAATTTAAGACATTTCACATACAGGTTAATTTTCTTCTCTAGCTCACATCAGCCACATACCATCAGTGTCTTTCTAGAAGCCATGAGTGTTTTTAATAGCTCTCGTAGAGAGAGCTGGTATGAACAGAAAAACTCATAGGTCAAAATTATATTCCCGCGTAACCTCAATGCGCCCTGTATTCTCTTGTAAAAGCAGTAACTTGGTCATGCATCCAAAGCACTTAGTTTCTTCCCAGTAGTGAATTTTAGGGCACTGCCTCTTATCTCTAAGATGTGGCCAGCAAACATATTCCCATTTGCCTCTAATAACCTCTAGTGATCAGGGCAGCCAAAGGAAATTTGTACACTTAACTTGCATCTTGTATTAGTTTCCCAAGATTGCTGTAATTACCACAAATTTGATGAATTAAAACAACAGAAACTTGTTCTCTTACTGTTCTGGAGCCAGAAGTCGAAAGTTAAGGTGTCAGCAGGGCCATGTTACCCCCTGGAGGCTCTTCCAACTTTGGTGGCTCCAGGTTTTCTTGGCTTGTGGTAGCATCACTCCATTCTCTGCTTCCATAGTCTCATTGCCTCTTTTAGTTAAAAAACGAAACCCGCCCCCCCAAAAAAAAACCCTCCACAAACACAAGCTTATAAAGTAACAGAACCTGTCCAGAAAACCATTAAAATTGAGTGACTTTTTCCAGATTTTGTTTTCGATATGTATAAGCATTTTTTCTCACAAAAATGGGCATGAAGTGTGAAGTACAGCCCTCGCTGGTGTGCCTCAGTGGATTGAGCACTGGTCTGTGAACCAAAAGGTCACAGATTTCATGCCTAGTCAGGGCACATGCCTGGGTTGCAGGTCAGATCCCCAGTTGGGGGTGTGTGAGAGGCAACCTATCAGTGTATCTCTCACACTTTGATGTTTATCTCCCTTTCTTTTGCTCTCCCTTCCCCTCTCCCTAAAAGTAAATAAATAAAATCTCTTTTTTTAAGGCTATATATATATTTTTAAGATTTTATTTATTTTTAGGGAGAGAGGAAAGGAGAAAGAGTAAGAGAAACATCAATGTGTGGTAGTCTCTTGTGCACCCCCTAATCTCTATATTTACAGAGCCTAAGCCCATTTTATTACCTCCTCCTCCTCTTCTGTCTCAAAACTCCCTCTACCTTTCTCTTGAAAGGCACATGATTGTATTTAGGGCTCACCCAAATAATCCAAGATAAACTCATTAAGATCTTTAGCTTAATCACATTGCTTGCCATAGAAATGAGCATTCATTCTTTGCCATAGAAAGTCATACAAGTTCCAGGGATTGATATGGATTTATGTTCTTGGAGGCCACCATTCAGACTTTTGTATATCAAGATTAGAAGACTATAAACAAATATTTTTGAAAGAAATTTGAATATGAATAAGTGTTAGATGATATTACCAAATTCTTATTAATTTTGTTAGATGGTGAAAATGACAGAGGCTTTCTTTAAAAAAAGATTTTATTTATTTTTAGAGAGAGGGGAAGGGAGGGAGAGAGGGAGAGAAACATCAATGTGTGCTTGCCTCTCATGCACCCCCTACTGGAGACCTGGCCTGCAATTCAGTCATGTGCCCTGACTGTGAATCGAACTGGCAACTCTTTGGTTTGCAACCGGCACTCAATCCACAGCCTGGCTAACAGAGGCTTTTAAAAAAGTTATTATTAGGGAATTGTTTTTAAGTATTCGGGTAGAATGACATGTCAGGGTTTTGCATTATATACTCCAGACCAGACCAGACCAGACCTGGATTTCCAGGCAAGATGGTGGCATAAACACAGCTTGCCTCCTCACATGAGCACATCAAAATTAAAAGTAAATATAGAACCTTCACTCAGAACTGTCAGAAATCAAGTTCAACAGAAGCCCAACAACTATTAATGAAATCATATCAATCCAGACTGGTAGGAGGGGCAGAGACATGGAACAGGCTGGTCCCAGACCCACATGTGGTGGATAAAAATTTGGGATGGATATCTTGGGAGCAAGGAGTCCCAGCTCCAAACCAGGCCCCTCAGCCCAGGGTTCCAGTGCCAGGAAGGTAAGTCCCCTTAACTTCTGGCTGCAGAAGCCAGTGGGGATTGAGTCAGTGGAAGAAACTTCAGTCCCAAGAGGTTCCCCTTAAAAAACCCACAAACAGACTTAGACTCACTCCCTCTGATATCCAGCATCAGAGTTGCAGCTTCAAAGGCATCAGTGTTACACAAGGAGAAACTGAAATGCCTGGCATCAAGGTGAGAGCTAGGGGAGAGCTTTCTCCCAGACAAAAGGCAGGCAGAGGCCAATGTCCCATTTCTTAACCTTCCCACAACACAGCCACAGAGCTGCCATATCTGAGACTCCATCAACCTACCTGACACGGTTTGCCCCTCCCTGGAGAGCCTCAGAGACTCCCCCAAACCCAACAGGGGCCCACCCAAGCTGCTTTTCCATATGAATGGCTGGCCTTGGCTCATGCTTTACAACTTCCTAAATTGTCTCAAACAAGCAACAGCTGGCCTCAGTGAGCCTCCAGTACCCATACCTCTTGCTAAGTGGCCCCAGGCACAGCACAAGCAGCAGCCAACCTAGATTCACAGCTTGGCCCTGCCTGGGAATCTCTAAGCCCAGCACAAGTAGCAGCCATCTCACATTGCTTTATAGCCAAGGCAGGGTGGCCCCAAGCAAAACACAGGTGGGGGCTGACTTTGGCCTGCACCACCCGGGAATCCCAGAGCCTCCACACCCAGTGGAAGCTACAGACCAAGTTAGAGCACCTCCATCCTGCCCCTACACAGCTGATCCTCCACAGAGAGCAGAGGTTGGTGGTCAGTGGTCACAGCCAGTCTTTGCAGCTGACTGGTCTGGGTAATTCCCAACAACTGACCTGCCGATAGCAACCAAGACAACTATAAGAGCAGGGTGCACTCAGCCCACATGAAGGGCACACGGGGTACCCAGCTTGATAGTAGAGGCTGTGCAGCTGGACCCCACAAGACACCTACTACATTAGGTCACACTATCAAGACACAGAGTCAAAACAGCTCCACCTAATACATAGAAACAAACACGGGGAGGCTGCCAAAATGAGGAGAAAAACATGGCCCAAACGAAAGAACAGATCAAAACTCCAAAAAAGAACTGAATGAAATGGAGATAAGCAATCTACCAGATGCACAGTTCAAAACACTGCTTATAAGGATGCTCAACAAACTTAGTGAGGACCTCAGCAGCATAAAATATATCCACTCAGAAAGGAAGGATACACTAGTTGAAATAAAGAACAATTTACAGGGAAACAACAGTAGAGTAGATGAAGCTGAGAATCAAATCAATGATTTGGAACATAAGGAAGCAAAAAACAGCTGATCAGAACAAGGGAAGGAAAAAAGAAACCAAAAAAAATAAGGACATTGTAAGCAGCCTGTGCAACAACTTCAAGCATTACAACATTTGCATTATAGGGATGCCAGGAGAAGAGAAAGAGCAAGTTGGAAATCTATTTGAAAAAACAATGAAAGACAACTTCCCTAACATGGCGAAGGCAATAGACATGCAAGTACAGGAAGTGAAGAAAGTCCCAAACAAGATGGATGCAAAGATGCCCACTCCAAGACTTATAATTAAAATGCCAAAGGTTAAAGATAAAGAGAATCTTAAAAGCAGCAAAAGAAAAGCAGTTAGTTAGCCACAGGGGAGTCCCTAAGACTGTCAGCTGATTTCTTAAAAGAAACTTTGCAGGCTAGAAGGATTGGCAAGAAACATTCAAAGTCATGAAAAGCAAGGATCTACAGCCAAGATTGCTCTACCCAGGAAAGCTATCATTTAGCATAGAAGGGCAGATAGACCTTCCTAGACAAGAAAAAACTGAAGGACTTCACCACACCAAACCATTATTGTATGAAATGTTAAAGGGGCTTATGTAAGAAAATATCAAAACTATGAACAATAAAATGGCAATAAACACACACCTGTCAACACTTGAACCTAAAAAACAAACTAAGCAAACAAGAAAAACAGACACAGAATCATAGATATGGAGAGTGTTTTGATGGTTGCGAGATAGGAGATACGTATGGGGAAATAGGGAATTAAAAAGTACAAATAGGGTGGCCAAGATGGAGGCATAGGTAGATACACTTTGTCTCCTCGCACAACCAAACGAAAGACAACAACAAATTTAAAAACAGAAAATAACCAGAACTGTCAGAAAATATCGAATGTATGAAGTCCAACAACCAAGGAGTTAAAGTAGAAACATTTATCCAGACTGGCAGGAGGGGTGGAGACAGGCAGCCAGGGTGGAGAGGACACATGGCAAACCTGCCTCTGGTGGACTGGGCAGGGTCACATTGGCGTGCAGATAAACCAGGAGAACAACTAGGGAGTGAGAGAGATCACGCAACCCAGGGTTCCAGTGCGAGAAAAGAAAGTCTCAAAACCTCTACCAGTAAAAACCTATTGGGTCTGCAGCAGCAGGAGAAACTGCCAGTCTCACAAGAGTTTGTTTGAGAAACCCACAGGGTCCTAGAACATACACAAACCCACCTACCCAGGAATCAGCACCAGAAGGGCCCAATTTGCTTGTGGATAGCAGGGGAAGCAACTGAGAGCCAGCCAAGAGCCAAGCAAGTGGCACTGTTCCCTCTCTGACCCCTCCCCCACATATAGCGCCACAAGGCAGTGACGTGGTTGCCCTGCCCTGGTGAATACCTAAGGCTCCACTGCTCAAACATAATAGGTGCACAGAGAACAAAAAAATATGGCCCAAAGGAAAGAACAGATCAAAGCTCAAAAAATAGAACTAAGCGATGAAGAGATACCCAACCTAACAGATGCAGAATTCAAAACACTGGTAATCTGGATGCTCACAGAAATGGTTGAGTATGGTCACAAAATGGAGGAAAAAGTGAAGGCTATGCAAAGTGAAATGAAGAAAAATACACAGGGAACCAACAGTGAAGGGAAGGAAACCAGGACTCAAATCAATGATTTGGAGAAGGAAGAAATAAACATTCAACCAGAACAGAATGAAGAAACAAGAATTCAAAAAATGAGGAAAAACTTAGGAACCTCTGGGACAACTTGAAATACTCCAACAGATGAATCATAGGGGTGCCAGAAGGAGAAGAGGAAAAGCAAGACATTCAAAACTTGAAAAAATAATGAAGAGCTTCCCCAATCTGGCAAAGGAAATAGACTTCCAGGAAGTCCAGGAAACTCAGAGAGTCCCAAAGAAGTTGGACCCAAGGAATCACACACGTAGGCACATCATCATTACATTACTCAAGATTAAAGGCAAGGAGAGAATCTTAAAAACAGCAAAAGGAGAAAGTTACCTACAAAGGAGTTCCCATAAGACTATTAGCTGATTTCTCCAAAGGAACCTTACAGACAAGAAGGGGCTGGAAAGAAGTATTCAGAGTCAAAAAAGGCAAGGACCTACATCCAAGATTACTCTATCCAGCAAAGCTATCATTTAGATTGGAAGGGCAGATAAAGTGCTTCCCAGATGAGGTCAAGTTAAAGGAGCTCATCATCACCAAGCTTATATGAAATGTTAAAGGGACTTATCTAAGAAAAAGATCAAAACTATGAACAGTAAAATGATGACAAACTCACAACTATCAGCAACTGAAACCTAAAAAACAAACAAAAACAAACTGAGCAAACAACTAGAACTGGAACAGAATCACAGAAATGGAGATCACATGGAGGGTTACCGGCAGGGAGGAGGTGGACTGAGAATGGGGGAAAAGGTACAGGGAATAAGAAACATAAATGGTAGGTACAAAATAGACAGTGGGAGGCTAAGAATAGTACAGAAAATGGAGAAGCTGAAGGACTTATATGTACGACCCATGGTCATGAACTAAGAGAGCAGAATGCTGGTGGGAGCAGGGATGCAGGGTGGAGGGGGATAAAGGGGAGGAAAAAAATGGGACGACTATAATAGCATAATCAATAAAATGTACTTAAAACAAAACAAAACAAAACAAAAGGTAGCCGGTTAAATTCCTGGTAGGGGCACATGCCTGTCGCGGGCCAGTTGAGGGCACCTGAGGGGCAACCACACATTGATGTTTCTCTCTTTCTCCCTCCCTTCTCCTCTAAAAATAAAATAAAATCTTTTTAAAAAATAAAATAAGATAAAAAACAAACTATGCAAACAACTAGAACAGGAACAGAATCACAGAAATAGAGATCACATGGAGGGTTATCAGCAGGCGGGGAGAAGGGGGAGAATGGGGGAAAGGTGCAGGGATTAAGAAGCATAATTGGTAGGTACGAAATAGACAGGGGAGGTTAAGAATAGTATAGGAAAGGAAGAAGCCAAAGAACTTATATGCATGACCCATGGACATGAACTAAGTGGTGGGTAACGCTGGAGGGAACAGGGGTACCAGGCAGAGAGGGGCAAAGGGAAAAATTGGGAGAACTGTAATAGCATAATCAATAAAATATTTTTAAAAAGTCAATATTTATTGACATGAAATTATAATCAAGATAAATTAAGTGGAAAAGGTTATATAGCCATATATACTGTATCAGTCTACATTAATAACAAAACATATCCCCACACAAGCATACATAACACACACTTGCTCATACACATATGAAGGAGTATGTACCAAAGACCAGGATTTATACCAAAATATCATTAAAAGTTATTAACTCTGGGTGGTGAGTTTGCAAAATTCTTTACCTTTTAGCAGTATTTTTTCTACTATGAACACCTATTACAGATACAATTAAAGAAAATGTGGGTGGGCGGGGCAGGGGAGAGCAATGGGGGAAAATTGGGAGAACTCAAATAGAACAATTTAAAAAATTTTAAAAAGAAAATGTGAGAACCACAGACCTAGTATCACCACATGATCTTAAGGAGGCAGTATGTGTGCCTAGGGGTGCGGTAGAGGAGGATGCTCCCCCGTACATATTTGAAGTGCATGCTTCCAGGAACTGAGTTGCTTCTCCTGACATTTTCCAAAGTGTTTCCATAAAACAGCTCCACGGGTGTCAGGGAGAAGGGCTCAATGACCAAGTTTCAGAAATGCTAGATTGACATTAATTCATTGTGTTTACTACGCATCACATGGTACACATATTCACTGGGTCATAGAACCTTTTGTTTTACACCTTACATAGAAATAATAGGACTTTTACTTAACATACTTTAGGAAATGGAAATGTAAAACCCTAAAGACTATGGATTTTATACCACATATTTCTGCTAAGCTTCTGTCCTGTTTTCCTAGACTGATTCATCTTAAAACACCCCGCATTTATCATCTTGGTAGTCTAAAGCTTTATAGTTTTAAACATAATTTGCATTTTGCCATCAGTTCATTTAGAGCAGTGTTTTTCAAACTGTAGATTTCTATCCACTAGTAAGTTTAGAAATCAACTTGGTCACAATGTACTTTATTTTAAATACCAAAACAAAATTCAGAGGGTGGTAAGTAATGCTTTTGCAAAATTTTTGTGTCCATATGTAATCACATTATATGCATGTCTGTATTGGTCACAATATGAAATACATTTATAACTGAATTGTAATCAAAAAAAAAATTGAAAGCCACTGAATTAAAGAGATGAATTTATTGATAGATAAAATTGACACCTATTTCAAACACCCAAACCCTTTCCTTGTATATATTAGGTAAATTTAAAGAAAAAAAAAATTAAAGCAATACAGCCAGCTAGATCTCCAACTTACAAACAAGTACCAAACGTTTGTTTACTGGTTCCTTAGAGGTTTTCTCAAAGAAACTACCATATAGAAATTAGGCCACCAATTAGTTCACAAAAGCCAATTTAAACAATGTGGCTGAACTACAGTACTAAGGTTATTAAATTTCTCTATTTGTATCAGAGCTTCAGTGTATCTCAAGGGCACATTCTCCCCACACCCACACCTTGGTCCCAGCACCAAGCAACTCCTCACAGTGTAGCAAACACCCACCATTTGCCAGGGCAGTCCCCACATTGTGCTTCAGGTTTCAGAGGAGGAAAGATCAGAAGTTCTAACAGCCTTAGGTAACTGAGGTAGAATACAGGGCTCTCCAGAACATCTTCCACATCGCCCAAGTCCGCTTACCTCCCCCTTGCATCCCAACTCTGGTACAAGGTCAAACACAAGAAAGACATTTGCTCACCAAGTTTCTTTTTTCCATTTTAATCAATCTTTAAGGAGAGATTGACTACTAAAAAAAAAAAGGGTCACTACACCTTTTTTCAGACCCCCTAAACTACTGTGACATAAAGGGTCCAGCAGAAGGCCTGTGTGAGTGTGGGTGGTAGGGTAATAATATGGGTGTAATAACTTATAGTTTTAATTTGAACATTTCACCTAAAATGTCATATGGGGTGCTTGAGTGTGATAGTGTTATGTTACAGAACTACATGCTAATGATCTTGTAATAAAAAAGGGGCATTATTTCTGCCAGACCCCCATATGTATGTCTCACTGGCTTTAATGATAATTTCAGTGTTGCTATATATTGACACATAATGTTCATAAAATCAGTACTTGTTTTTAATCATGTGACTGCTTTTCTCATAAACTGTTTAGGTATAAAAATTCTACTACCAACAAGTTTCTCTGCACCAAGAGACATGTCAGTGCCTAGAGAAGAAGCATGGCCTAAACAAACTCAGGAATTCAGGGTTAAGTAGAATGCCATTTCTAACTTAACTCTCTGTTCTTATCAATTTCATTATGTCCTTGGAGTTTATAAAGAGCTATTCTGGCCCTGGCTAGTGTGGCTCAGTGGATTGAGTGCCGGCCTGCGAATCAAAGGGTTGCGTTTGATTCCCAGTCAGGGCATGTGTCTGGGTTGTGGGCCAGGTCCCCAGTAGAGGGCGTGTGAGAGGCAACAACACACTGATGTTTCTCTCCCTTCCTTTCTCCCTCCCTTCCCCTCTGTCTAAAAATAAATAAAATCTTTTTTAAAAAGAAAGAAAAAGAGCTATCCTGAAGAGTACATATTGAGGGAATGCTCAGTGAAAACTGCTCTACGAATCCCCTCAAATTAACCCCCAGCCTTAACTCACATGGGCAGAATACAAACTGCCATTCCTGACAGAATTTACCCTACATGGAACAAATGGTAACCCAGGTACTGCATTCTCAGGAAACCTACCAGTGCCCAGTGGGAACCAGGTTTTTAGCATGATTGCTGACCCAGTAAATCTCTTTTGGCTGCCTGGGTCCCAGTACTCACTGGCCCACTCCAGCAGCCTTGGGAAAGGAACAGAAGCTGCAGGAACAGTTATCTGTGCAGCCTAAGCTCGAGGGAGATGTAGCACAACTGGCTCCTTCTTTAATCATCACCTAAGCACGTCCTCTGGTTTGGCCATCAGACAGGGACAGCAGTTTCAATCTGCATCACAGGCTGCAGGTCCCACACCAAGACTTTTACATGCCTCGGGGAAAGCAGGCTGCAACAGCATGCCTCTGTGGCCAGCAGCCTGGGGCCCTCCAGATGGCAGACATGTTGACTCATAGCTAACGCATGCCCAATTTTTCCGGTTCTACCTCTTGCTTTTGTGTACCAGGCAGGACAAGTTCAGGAGTTTAAGTTAGGGAAAGGGTTAGAAAGCATTTCAGCATATACTTTTCAGGTTCTGCCAGGCAACCTTTTATTACATCGGAAAAGCAACACTAGGCACTAGATCTTGCAAAATATGTTCTGACGAACTCTAAACTTTCTGAAATTAAAAATGCATAACCACTGTAAAGTTTTTAATGAACAGAAAAGTTAAATACAAACTTTCATATGCAAAATAGATTATTGTATAACTGGTAACCTCAGAGCCAAGTACTAAATTTTCTTCCACAAATTTCAGTAGGGTTGGAATGGGGGGCGGGGGGCGGGCGGGATTTGAATCCTAACAAGTACAAAACTTAATTTTAGCTTTCTATATAGAAAAAAAAAACTTTGAGGAAAAATAGCTTTAAATTGAATAGCATCTTTTGAAATAAACAGCTCAGGCCAGCCCTTACAATTCTGAGGTTTATACTCAACCAGATTTGGGATGAAAATGAAAATTTAGGGTTTACAGTTACTTCAAATCCAGTTTCGAGAGTAGCAGTCACCTCATTTCCAGAAAGGAAAGTCTCTTCAGGATGACCACGACACTCTTCTGAAGATGCCTGGCTAGTCAGAGTTCCTGGGCCACAGTTCCGCTTTTCCACGACACGGTGCCAATGCCGCCTCTCGGGCTTCCTCTGAAAAGCAATCAGAGCCTATACCAGGGCGCTTCTCCCAGCATTTTCAACCCTCAAAAAAAGACCTCCAGCTTCAAGTTGGCAGTTACTGCTCCAGCGTCAAGAGAAGTTAGTTAATACTTCCTTCTTTCCTTCCTCCCCCAACTGAGTTCCCTCCACATCTTCAGCAGGGAGTGGCAGCTTGATTAACATTCTTTTCAGAAATAAATAGTTCAAACAAGTAATTCAGAGTTAACTGTAAAAGAGCAGCAGAAACAGCCACTGCCCATTATGTTCGCAAATGAGTGAGAGAATGAATACACCGAACATACACAGAAAAAAACAACTCACAGAATAAATCCTGCATTTTACACATTCACAGGGGGCAAAAAAAATCTTTAAAATAAAGTATTAATTAGCGTTTGTTCCTGTGTGGGTTGAAGAGTCCAGGGCTCTGAGCAGGCATATCCTTTCAAACAGGGTTGCAAGCCGCCCTCCGCATACCAAGTCAGGGCACTAGGGTGCAGGGCCTTCATGCTTGTCTGACAGCTCAGTACCTGTGACAGGACAGGTGATGCAGGGACTTTTTAACCCACAATGCATGAGGTATATGAAAATGTCCCTCCGTGAAAGAACCACCAGCAGCTAAGGGTTTGGGTGGGGCACTCTCACAGCAACTGCTGATGAAGGATTTCCCACACCATCTTCTTCCGGAAGAGAGGCATCTGGTGCTGCAAAGAATCCAGCAACAACACATATGTTACGTTTACTTGCACAGCCTCAAACCTTTAGGTGATGTCATGTAAATAAGGCGGGATGCCCACATCCTTTAGGTAAGTCTTGACTTTTTATATCCTGGCACAGACGTATGAGCCATAAAAAAGGAGGTTTATAATGTTTCTTATAGTATGTATCATTAGTATTTTTACATGTTAAGGAAAAATCAAAGCAGGGCACAGAATTACACAGTAGAGTCCAACAACCTGATAACCAAAACGTGTACCAATAATGGGAATATCCAAGTGGTAGCACAACAAGTTTTCTACTTAAATTAACATATGCTGCTTTTTTAAATAAAAGCATGAAATCTATTTAAGTAAATAAAAAAATAATCCACAAATTTCTTTATGCTCTACGAAATGCCGTACACCGCCAATACTGTTCAAATAGCACCTTCTCCCCTTCAAATCTCATGTCATTAAGTTCAGAAAAAGAATTGTTATTTAGAAGCTTCAAAGAATGAGATGTTTTGCTTAATATGTTTTTCTGCTTTAACTGATAATTACTACAGGAGCAATTTTTAAAGCAGCAACATACAAAATAAATCCAAAATCACCTGTAATTCAACTAGTCCTCTTTTGATGAAATCAGGAGTTTACCCCCTTAAGGTTGTCCTGCTTGCTGTCTCATTATAAACAGCTGGACCTATCACTTTACTACAAAGTGATTTCCTACCTGGAGAGACCTAAAAAGTCTTTATACATGGATCTGTGCATTTTTAAATAGCTCCAAACATGTAGTAAAAAAACTGTACATTTATTCTGAAACTAGTCAATAATAATAAGTACCCTTATTTTAGACTGGAATTGTATTAACTCAGCATGGGAGCCCTAGTTATTTCATGTTGCCCCAAAACTTGGAATGGGGTTATCAGTCCTACTATTCAATAAGTAGAGTTTGGTAGACAAAATCTATCAAAATGAGGTCTTTTTAAGAAAAGTGTTTTTGGGGGCGGGGGGGTTGTCCTCAGTTGTAAAATGTTGAGAATCCACAATTACAAATATAAATTCTCAAAAGTTCCCAAAATATTTTAATTTTCACTCAAATACAGTGCAATGGAAAACCAATAACTAGAACAGAAGGGAAAAGCAGTATTCATAGTTTCATAGTTACACCTTAGACCCGTGGCTTAAGTTCTCACAAAACCTAATTTCCCCTTGCTCTTAAATATTCTGACATGCCTCCTTCAGCTAAAAATCAGTAACACTCAGACAAACCAATGAACACCGGAGCTGAAAGATAGCAAACTGACCCAATAGTCACGCAAGATTAGGTAGGATAAACCTGACAGCAGATGCACCCTCATAACTAGTGAGAGTAGAGCTACAGCCAAGGTTTACAGCAGCAACAGTAGCACAGCTACCATTATTAAGATCTTAATATGTGCCAGGCACTGGTAACATGCTCTGAGTTTATCTCGTTTAGTAACAAGTAAGTGGATGATGAAGGGTCTTCACTCACCTGAGTAAATGTGATAGGTTTGTCTCTAGACATATAATCTGCATATTTACAAGTAAACATTCCACAGTCACTCCCGTTCAACTGTTGAGGAATCTCCTAAGATTACAAAAAAGAAGGGAAGAAGAGGTGAAATTTCAACAAATACAAACTTCTTTGACTTTTTCTAAATATTACTGTGGCTCAACAATACTATAAAGTAAATGTTAAGTGTGGCATTTATTAGTCTTTATGTGGCACTAAAAATCCTAACTATGACTTGGAATGTCTGACCCCATAGAAAATGTTTTTCAGAAGGAAAGAGAAGAGTTTAACTTCTCTTCCCTAGCCAGAACAAGACTACTGCTTTGGACACCCACAGCCGCAAGCAGGAGAAAGATTAAACAGCTTCTTGACAGGCTTTAACCAATTAGGGTATCTTGCCTTGATTGCTCAGTTCTGTCCTGAGGCAGAAGTGTATCAAAAGCCAGAGTCAGTGGATTCCAAATCCACACATTCCCCAGGCCCACTGCACTGATCCGGGCCAGCCCCTTACACATGCTGGCTCTCAGTTATAATGAGCGCAAGGTAATAAGAGTATATAAGAGTTTGATTCCACTGCTGGAAAACATACTCAATTTTTATTCCAAAAAATACATGTGATTTTTATGAAAAAGGATTGTTTAAACAGGTATACTACCTATACATATGGTAGGTACTTCTTGCTTTTGTCCAAGCCCAGCATCTCTTACAGGTTGGAGGGAAGTATAGATGCCAATATACAAATAGAGAGAATTTGTTTTTTTCTTTTCTAAAAAATATTTTATTTATTTAATTTTAGAGAGGGGGGAGGGAGAAACTGAGGAAGAGAAACATCGATGTGTGAGAGAAACATCAATCGGTATCCTCTTGCTTTGCCGCCAACCAGGGACCTGGCCCTGCAACCCAGGCATGTGCACTGACCGAGAATCAAACCTTCAGGTCTGTAGGCCAGCACTCAATCCACTGAGCCACATCAGCCAGGGCTATTTATTACATTTCCTAGAACACAGTATCCATCCTAACAGACTGTTCTTTTTTTGTTTTTTTAAAGATTTTTATTTATTTATTTTTAGAGGGAGGGGAAGAGAAACACCAATGGGCTGCCTATTGCACTCCACAATCCAGGCACGTGCCCTGACTGGGAATCAAACTAGCGACCCTTTGCATTGCGGGATGATGCCAAACCAACTGAGCCACACCAGTCAGGGCCTAACACACTCTTCTTATATCTATGCTTTCATCAGAAAATTCCAAAGCATACCTTTCTAATTATTCTACTTAGAAACAAACACACTTTTGACTAGATAGACACAGGTTAGGGCTAAAACTGAACTCATGGAGCTTACTTTAATAAAAAAGCCATCAGGACTCAAAGAGGTATACATTTTTCAATCCTGAATGAGATTCAAGTTGGCAAGATCCAAAGCACAGTCACAAATAGCATACTTAATTCTTGAGGACCCATGGCATGGGACCCTTAAGAAATAAATGGGGACTTCCAGCCAAGATGGAGGTGTAGGTAGCCATGCTTTGCCTCCTCATGCAACCACAGAAAGAATTACAACCAGATCTCAAAAACGAATAATACCCAGAACCATCAGAAAAATCGAGCTGTATGGAAGTCTGACAACCAAGGACTTAAAGAAGCCACATTCATCCAGACAGGTAGGAGGGGCAGAGTTCATGCACAAAGGGCGGAGAGGTGGTGTGGAACGGAGAGGCGGTGGCAGGGGCAGCACAGGTGGCAAGGACTGTCGCATATTCATGTGTGGTGGATAAAAATCGGGAGGGGTCCCGGCTGGTGTGGCTCAGTGGAATGAATGCCAGCCTGTGAACCAAAGGGTTGCTGGTTTGATTCCTAGTCAGGGCACATGCCTGGGTTGCGGGCTAGGTCCCCAGTAGGGGGTACGCAAGAGGCAATCACACACTGATGTTTCTCTTCCTCTCTTTCTCCCTTCCCCTCTGCCTACAAATAAATAAAATCTTTAAAAAAAAAAAAAAACCCCAGTAGGGGTTGGGGAGGCAGAAGAAACTGCTGGATTTTCACCACTTAAAGGGCCCACACAGGCTTAGAATGTAAGCAAATACCATGGCAGCAGCTGGAAGGGTGCCAATTGCCTACAGGAGGTGGGTGAGGTGACTAGAAGCTTCTGGCCTCCAGAAGCCAAGCAGCAGCAATGTCCCCTTTCCAGGCCATCCCTCCCCCACAGAGAGCCACAATGCAGTGAAGTGGGTTGCCCCACCCTGGCAATTACCTAAGGCTCTGCTCCACAATTTATAGGTATCTTTTCTACATAAGCCATGCGATTAAGACAAGGAGTCAAAGCAGCCCTACCTAATGCACAGAGGCAAACACAGAGAGGCTGTCAAATTGAGGAGACAAAGAAATACAGCCCAAATGAAAGAACAGAAGAAAACCCTAGAAAAAGAACTAAACGAAATGGAGATAACCAATCTCTCAGATGCAGAGTTCAAAACATGGGTGATCAGGATGCTCAGAGAACTCACTGAGTATGGCAACAAAATAAAGGAAGAAATGAAGGTTACACTAAGTGAAATAAAGAAAAATATACAGGGAACCAACAGTGAAGGGGAGAAAGCCAGGACTGAAATTAATGATTTGGAACAAAAGGAATAAATAAACATTCAACCAGAACAGAAAAAACAAACAAGAATTCAAGAAAATGAGGAGAGGCTTAGGAACCTCTGGGGCAACTTTAAACCAACATCTGATGCATAGGGATGCCAGAAGGGGAAGAGGAAGAGCAAGAAATTTAAAACTTATTTGAAAAAATAATGAAAGAAAACTTCCCTAACCTGGTGAAGGAAATAGACATACAAGTCCAGGAGGGACAGAGAGTCCCAAACAAGTTGGACCCAACGAGGACCACACCAAGACTCATCATAATTAAAATGCTAAAGGTTACAGATAAAGAGAGAATCCTAAACACAGTAAGAGAAAAAGTCAGAGAGTTACCTACGAAGGAGTTCCCATGAGACTGGCACTTGTTTCTCAAAAGAAACTTTGCAGGCAAGAAATATTCAAAGTAATGAAAAGCAAGGACCTATAACCAAGAATACTCTATCCAGAAAAGCTATCATTTAGAATGGAAGGGCAGATAAAGTGCTTCCCAGACAAGAAAAACTAAAGGAGTTCATCATCACCAAGCCTGTATTACATGAAATGTTACAGGGATTTGTCTAAGAAAAAGAAGATCAAAACTACAAACATTAAAATGACAACAAACTCACAACCATCAACAACTGAATCTAAAACACAAAAAACAAACTAAACAAACAACCAGAACAGGAACAGAATCACAGAAATGGAGATCACATGGAGGGTTATCAGCTGGGAGGGGAAAGGGGTAGTATGGGGGGAAAGGGGTAGTATAGGGGAAAAGGTGCAGGGATTAAGTACAAGCTGGTAGGTACAAAATAGACAGGGGGGTGTTAAGAATAGTATAGGAAATGGAGGAGCCAAAGAACTTATATCCATGACCCATGAACATGAACTAAGGCAGTGGAATGCTGGAGGGAAGGGGGATACCAGGTGGAGTAGGGCTAAAGGGAAAAACTTGGAACAACTGTAGTAGCATTAATAAACTATACTTTACAAAAAAGAGCTGAATATACAAAATTTCCAGGTAAGTTATTTTTTCTCTTTCCCCTATCCTCCCCAAGTAAGTTTTGAACAGGAATTTAAAACTTTCATTAGGGCCAACCAAGAAAAGTAGGTGACATGAACTTACTGAGTTTTGTTAACATTTATGATTTAATCAATAAAATAAAGGCTAAAAAGAAAACATGTTGGTTAAAAGATTGAGAAAAGCATAAGACTGGGCATTGGTTTCCTGGGAAGCAGGGTGGTCACATGGGGGAAGTTAAAAAAAAAAATAAGATTGAGAAGTGGATCATTGTTAAGATGTACATACACTTCAAGAGAATGTTTGCCTAAGGATGAGTGTATAAGGGGAGGAAGGAAGGAAGCAAAGTCTAATATACCTCTGACAGTAAATGCAACAAAGTATTTGAAACACAGATGATCATCACTTACATGTGGCTTCATGCTGTAGTCCGTCCACTCTGAAAGATTCAGATCAATATTTCTTTTGGTCTTACTTTCATCCTGTAAATACTGACTGAAAGAAACAACAAAGAAAGAATATATTGATGAACCCCTGTGAAGACAACATTATAATTACAAAAATCTTTGTGCTGTTTTTAACATATGCCATTCTTAAATTCATCTCCATAAGTTTTGGTTTTAAATTTTAATTTTCAGTGGGCTTTTTTTGATTATAGAAATTATACATGCTTTTTTAAAAATTAAAACATATAAATGTAAAATGCAAAAGACCCCATAAGAATCACCCCAGAATTCATTAATAGTAATATTTTTCTGTGTATTCCTCTATTTCTCTACTCCACTCCTATATAGACAATTTAAAAACATACATTTTATTCTATTAAAAAAAGGACTTCATTTGCAACTTTTTTCTCAATTAAAAACAGATATAAAGCAAGACACATGGGCTTAGACTCTTTAAAAAAAGCCATTACCATGAAAAATAAAGAAAAGCAGGAAGACTATTCTAAATAAAAGGAGACTGAAGATAAAAAGAGACTGAAGACATAAAATACATGCATGAACCCTGACTGGCTTCCTGGATAAGAAAAAAAAATCAACATGAACCACATGAGCCATACATTACATATTACTGATTGATAATTTTCTTAAGTGTGATAGTGGTACTGTGGTTACTGAAGATAACTTCCTTATTCTCAAAAGACATATACCTAAGTATTTGGTGATTGATTTTATACAAATCTCCAGGGGGGTTTCGAATTTAACCCAGACATCTCCGTGCGCATCCTAGCCTGCACAGAAGATAGAGCCAGCTTTATAGGAGGGTGTGCACTTTCAGTGGGAGCATGGGAGCAAGATCACCCCCACGAAGGTGGAAACCGGACCTCAGAAGGGAAAAATCAGGTATTTCCATGGCTTATAGCTCTCTAAAGCTCAACTCAACAAACAAAAGGTCTTATTCCTTAATATTATCTTCTCTTGTAATGGAGAAACTAAATTTTTTGGGGGGTGGTGATGGGGACAGGGTAGGGAGATAATAACAAAAAAAAAGTTGAGAAAAGCTAGAATGGGGTTATCAAAAAAGGGAGTGGCCTTCAGATATCCATAAGAGTTGAACTTTTCACTCTTTTAAAAATATTCAAGCCCTGCCTGGTGTGGCTCAGTGTGTTGGGCCTCATCCCGCAGGATGAAAAGTCACCAGCTCAATTCCTGGGCACATCCTGGGTTGTGGGCCAGGTCCCTGGTTGGGGGTGTGCAAGAGGCAACGGACAGATGTTTCTCTTGCACACTGATGTTTCTCTCCCTCTCCTTCTCCCTCCCCCCTTCCCCTCTCTCTAAAAATAAATAAATGAAACCTTTTCTAAAAATTCAGAAGTATGAATGTCATAAAAGTATGCTTTTTAACATCCTGTTATAAACAGTGTATCAAACTTTGCTGTATTATTCCAATGAGAACATTTCTGTGCATGTCATAATATATGTATATGTGCACACATAGGTATGTACATAACTGCTTTATAAACAATTTGGTGTATTTTAGGACTTAAAATTTTTTTTTAATTTCTCTGTAATTTTTATTCAAGATAAACACCCATAAATGAAAACAATAATTAAAATATTTAAAAAGAACTGAACTAATTAGTAACTTTTCTTCTTATCATTCATTTAACAAGTCCCTTACTGAAGTATCCTTACTAAAATTAAAACCAGTAACCTGTATTCGCTTCCAGTGCACAGCAGAGGTTCAAACCAGGCTAGTCTTATGGATTCACTTCCTCACTGTGAAATGCATGTCACCGCTTTACATAGCTACGCTTTGAAGTCAGGTTTCTAGCAGTTACTATTTGAAATAGTTGCCTACAAACCATACTCTAATTTAAAAATTACTTCTGGGTTCTAAGAGATGAACTCAACCATTATGGAAAGCACAGAGAGGAGAATGGGTTTAAGAATTAAGAGAAATAATACTCCCCAGCTAACAGTTCTTTAGAACATTCAGAATAACTTATCAATCCCAAAGAAATCTAACTCAAAACACAGAATTCTAATAAGACATATTTTACCCTATAACACATGACAAACTTGCTTTCAGTGATGCTACTAAACAAGACTTCTCAGTTAAGATCAGTTATTAGGTTATTTTTAAACAAAAAGGTGAATCGAAGGCAAGTCCTGAACTGGGAAGATAGTCTTCACTACACATCAGACCACCAGGATTACAGAGAAGACCAATCACTTAACAAGGGCATAATGACGTAACAGGGAAGTTTTTTAACCTTTACTTACAGAAGAATCTCACAGATCCTGTTACCCTTTTGTCCCATAGAATCCAGATATTTAAGACACTTTTTTCTTAGGTCTATCACCTGTAATGGAAAAATGCAACATCCAGAAACAATCAAAACAGGAGTGAGATTTTATATCTAAAAAGGGAAAGCATCTTTAAAAAAATCAATACATGTACCAACGTGAATGAATTTCTAAGACACGTTTTTTATAAAACATCACAGATGATATGAACTTCATTTCTATAAAATGAATACTTGTATACTTTCATTCCTACAGAAAGGCTTAGAAACTCAATCCCTAAAACATTAGTGGTCCTGTCAGAGTAATGAAATTTTCTTTGCTTTTTTTCTTTATACCTTTACTTTTCTACAAGTAACCTGTACTATCTTGTAAACAAAACTTATAAATAACCCGTGTGTGCTAACATTCTTTCCTGTTAAAAATGAAAGGTACTCAGCTACAGCTACCTTTCTAAGTGGTTTGAGGCTCAAGGACTATGGGACTCTGTGGAGTATGCCTTTAACATTTAGTACGGACTTCCAGTGGACAGAACAGGGTAACCTTTGTTGTTTAAGGGGCCATTATCCGAACTCCAACAATTAACCCTCTCAACTCACCACCAGGCTCCAATGTACCTTCCGATGAATAGGCACCAGAATCAGTTCCTGCTCAAAGAGATTGACCCCTTTGGTCCATCTTTTCACTGCTTGATAACCTCCAGACTTTAATTTGGGATAGAAGAAAGTACTGAATGCATGAAGTACTGGATAGCCTTGTTTTCTATTTCTTTCCACCAGAAGATTCATGTAAAAATTAATGACCTGTAATACGCAGAGAGTAAACATAGGAACATGGCAAGTACATTATCAACACTAAATTTCTAACCTAACTGAATTAAGGTTCATTAGATGGTAAGAAGCCTAATGAAGAGGAAGGTATCCTCTTCAGAGAAGAGGATAAAAGGACTCTATGGCAGAAGATGGAAAATAAAAATGCTCAGTACAAACTGGGAGGGATTAACAAGGAATGAAATTGTACTTTTGAGGCATGTTAGTAAGAGTCAAGAGGAGGAACTAGAAGAGGAAGTCTGGAATAATGCAAAAGTGTATGTAACCATACCATACAAAAAATATGCAGAAATAATAATCGGAAGTAAATTTTACTAATATAAATTATACCTCAATTTAAAAATATTAAATGGAAGGAAATATACCAAAATATTAATATTTTATTAATTTAGTGGTAGAACTTTTGAACAATTGTATTCTTTAACTTTTCCTGTATTTTCTAAATTTTATGTAATAGATATATTACACTTACATACTAGTTTTATACGAATGTGTTTATACGTTGCTAGTCATGGGGGGAGCAGAAAGGAAAGCAAAGAAAAAAATGCAGCAAATGAGCAGTTGGGTAAAGGACCAACTGGAAAATTGGCAAGAACTAAAAGCCAGCTTTAGCTAAATACATAGGGATACAAGATTACAATTAGGCAAATTTTTGCAGTTATCACTCAAATGAAATAAACAAAAAGACATGTAGTATACATATAGTGATCAACATATCCCTTTATTTTAAAAAATAAAACAGCCCCTATAAGAATTCATCTAAAACAATTGCTGCTTTCTTCCATGCATCAGCCACACCCAGGGTTTATAAAAATGCCATCAAAGATTAGTGAATGAAGTGGTGGATGAAATGAAGCCGCTGCAGAAGAGGGAAGCGATGCCAACTAAAGGCAGCAAACAATCAGAATTAACAGTCTTCCTAAAGTTCAAGATGTTTTCTTTTCAGATAAAACAAAAGCTGCTTTACCAACCCCTTATGCTTAAATCTCACTTTGGCTATGGATAGTACATAGTTAAGTATAATGACATTAAAGGCGGGGAGAGACAACTTACTTCATCATTGAGCCAGTGATAGTTCCTCAAGGTCTGGATATCTCCTCGCGTGATTCGCAATTTGAAAGCACTACTGAGGATCTCATCCTGTGGGCCATGGCCTAATGCATTACTGATTTCCTTTTCCATGTCCTGAATTAGAAAGTCCAGAGGTTGCTACTCTAATACAAAACCACTATCAGATACTGAAAGTCTGAGACTGTAAAAAGCCACTTTTACCTCTATAACATCTGACCCTTGAGAAAAATACATTATCAAAGGTCTACTGAATTAAAGTATAAAAAGATTTCAACTTAAATTACAAAGTAGTCTTACTAAGGGTTATAAAAATGTTAATTATTAGCTCCAGAAAGTAACAGTTTAGTAGTAATATTTACACTTAAGGTATAGTCTCTATTATTCTACCATTTATTGAGCACTATCAGCCAAACTTGGTGCCAGATGCCTGAAGCACATCATTAATCCTTGCTTATGGGGAAAATACCACCATTTTATAGAAGAGGTAACGTTCAGAGAATTTAGGTTACATGCTCAAAGTCATCAATTATTACAAGGCAGAGCCAAGACTTGAGCCCAGGAGTGTCTAACTTATTAGCCTTTGCTCCTTTCAAAATACTTTATCAAAAGTATCTGCATACGTTCCTTATTTTCCTCCTGAACTTTTATTCAAACACATCAAAGTAATAAAATTATGACACCTAAGAGACCATACTATATCCATTTTGAACATGAGGAGAGTAAGCAAATAGGCAGTTAACTGGAAAACTAGACAGTAGTCCAATAACTGAGGCCTTACTGAATAGATAGCTTCATCTAAACAGTCATGCAGATAAATGCATATTTAAGCTACAGGTTGAGTCTGTAAACCCAACAGAAATTATTTCAGCCATGTGTTAATATTGCTTCTTCCCAGCTGCACACAATTTTGTAATTTTATGGCTTTCTCTCTCCACCTGCATGTCCAATATATAGCAAGTGCTCAAGAGATATTCACTTGCCCTGGACAGATAACTTGGTTGGTTAGAGCATGCCAGGGTTGCGGGTTCGATCTCCAGTCAGGGCACAAATAAGAATCAACCAATGAATGCATAAATAAGTGGAACAACAAACTGATGTTCTTCTCTCTCTCTCTCCAATCAATCAATAAAAATTAATAAAAAAAGAGAGAGAGAGCCCAGACCAGCGTGGCTCAGTTGATTGAGCATCATCCCGTAAAGTGAAATGTTTGATTCCTGGTCAGGGCACATGCCTGGGTTGCAGCTCGGTCCCTGGTTGGAGCACATGCAAGAGGTAGCTGCTTTTTCACCCTGCCTTCCCCTCTCTCTAAAAATAAATAAAATATTTTTTTAAAAAGAGAGAGATTCACCAAACAGGACTGACTACCACCTACTAAGACAATGAAGAAGGAGCCAAGATATGGGCTCACCTTTAAAATAAGAGTTTTTAACTACCTTCATTTTCTTGTTTTCTATAAGGTTTTACTATTTTCAAATGCAATAATCAACAAAAGAAGAATTTTAGTAAACCATAATCACTTACAACTGCAATGAACTCATTCCTCATGCCAAACCCATACTATGTAACCCAAAATATTTAAGGTTAAAAAGGACTCTACAAAGAATTCATTGTATTCCGAGATATGTGACAATTATGTCTATCCACATTTGTTAAACAGCAATCTGATCCCTTAGGCCACCTTCGCAGATCATAATGATCAATGTAGCCAGTGACTGAATAGCCCTGACTGGGCCTAATTTCTTTCATACATTTATCCCTTGCCTGGAGAAACTCTTCAAAACTGTCACTCAAGTCTTGAATAACTGAGGTTATTTAAAAAAATATCTCTTCTTCTGATCAACATAAGAAAACAATACCTCTGTAAGTTCAAGGAGATCATCCGTTTTTTTATCCCTCTCTTTGCTTGAGCAATATTTTTCTTTTGTCTCAAGTATTGACATTTTCCTCCTGAATAAGCCATTGCTTCCACTGCCCAGGCGGAGTCGTGCTGACACTTCTTCGGATAGGTCAGGTTCCAGCTGGTGTCCCCTCCTCTGATCAAAAAAGTTTCTACATTCTATTGACTTGTTTAATACTTGTACATATAAACATACATAACACATGAAATATAAAACAGTGACATTATGTTGAAAGAACAGAGAATTAGCAAATCCTCAAACGAGTAGATTTAGTATATTTGTTCCTGCAAGAGGGACCAAAAAGTGTTCAAGACGTCGGACTCACAGGACACCTCGATTACAAAGCCACGAAACACAACACACATCATTTTCCCTGAAGGTAAACAAGAAAAGTATTTTCAGTTCTTATCCAAATTTTTAAAAATTTACTCAAAAAAAATTTTTAAGTTTTAAAACAGCAAAAAATGTAACCCAAATACCATCACTCAGAATAAACCACCATTATCCATATACTAAGTAAATTTGTTCTATTTTATCTTTTTTAAAAGCATAATTATAAATTATAGAAAAATGCACAAAATATAAATTATAAAATTAACACCAATATAATCACCATTCAGGTCAACAAGTAGAATTCTGCCAGCATCCCAGAAACTTTGATAAGATCCTTCCTTATCATGACCCTATAAAGCTCTTAATATTGAATTTACTTGGGAGGCAAACTATTTTAAAATTAGGAAATTTATTTAGAAATAGAGCTTTGGACTAGAACCACACTCTCCACATACTTAGCCAATATTCTTCACTCTAACAAACTGACAAGTATACCAGTCTTAGCAAACCAGTAGCTGCTGGCCCTTTCTATGGTCACAGACAGTTAAAGCCTTCAGGTTCAGCAGAGATAGAAGCGGGATGTAGTCTCCAGCCAGGTAACAAATTATTACAACCATTACCACCACCTCCGCCCCATCAATCATCTCTCAGGCTTAGCTCCCCTATTTCTTTTAATTTTTGTTCCACAGCTAATAAATGATAATTAAACACAAAAGGCTTCACTCTGAATCACTGGAAATGAGGAAATTAGAGAAGGTAATGTTCTAAGGCTTATGACTTAAGACCATGGTTTAAGACTGTGAATTAACCTTAATACTAATTCCTATGAAGAAATCACAGGGCGAAGAGAAATTTGATCCAACTGATACGGTACTTAACTCAAAAGCATCCCCTACACTTTGGTATTTGTATGTAGCTAAGATATAAAATAATCTAAAACTTCAAATTTGCATTTAATTTAGGAACATATTTCTTTCAGATATGCTATTATTGTTAAAAATGTTGATACTGCTATGGAAATCATGGGAACACTTCCTTTCTTTTAAAAGATTTTATTTATTTATTTTTAGAGAGAGGGGAAGGGGGGAGAGAGAAGGAGAGGAGCATCGATCAGTTGCCCCTCATGCGTCCCCAACCGGGGACCTGGCTGGAAACCCAGGCCCGGCCCCTGACAGGCAACCTTGCGGTACGTGGGACAACGCCCAACGCACTAAGCTACACTAGTCATGGCTGGAACACTTATTCTACTGCTTACACAGAAAAAAACCTAATTAACCATAAGATTGATACTATTTTCAAGTAAATCTAAAATCTTGACTCTGAAAATAAAATCCTGAGCATATATATCTCCTAGAGATGTATGGTCTTAAAATATTCTCTAAAAGCCAGGCAGCACACGTAAGGGCCGCGATGGAGGCAAACTGATCTCGCTTACAAACAAAGGCGGCTATAACACAGAGATAGAAATCCAGCAACTCAGAAGGAAGCTAAAGTCGTATACCTTCAATGCCTGCTTTTTCAAAGGAAACGGAATTAGAAATCAAATTAACATATTATCTTTCTTATTTTTCCTGGGCACCAAAGTATTAATAGTAAGTCAGGTGAAAGAGTAAAAAGATATAAAATTTAGCTAGGGTTTCTACTTACACCTTCATTTTCAAGTCTAATTCCAACTGTCTTTTCTGTATCCAAAATTTTCCCCTTTGAACACCTGAGGGAAAAAAAATAGATTACAAACTAGATAGTTTTAACCTCACACATTTTGGACTAGTTGCAGAAAGAAGATATAATAATTTGCAAACAAAAACTGTCTTGAGTTCAATACAGTCCTCTAAACCAAAGGTCAGCAAAATTTTTCCAAAAAGGATCAGACAGTATGCATGTCCTGTGGTCTGTTATATCTTTTCAGCTTCCATTGGAATTTAAAAGCAGCCATGAACAGTAAACAAATGAATGGGCATGACTGTGTTCCAATAAAACTTCAGTTGAAAAAAAATGGGAAGGTGGACCAGATTTGGCCCATGAGTTATACTTTACCAACCTGCACTACAAATGAAGTATCATCCCAAATCCTGAAGCACACAGAACTGCCTTCATTGCCCACCACACCCCACACTTTTCTAAATAGTACCTGAATCTCCCCACCCCCAATGCCTAGGAGACAGAGGTATCTCCCCAAGTTACAGTGGGCATCTGACACAAAAGCCACCTATGTACCCATGTGCTGACCAGCTACCAGAGTTGAAGACAGTTCACAATTCCTTAGACACGGTTACTCAGAAATACAGCTTATACAGTAAGAAAATAATGTCAAAAGAAAACAGAATAAACTGAACCATGTACCTCTTTTCACTCCTTATTGGACATAGAGGCCCCCTTGTTTCAACAACTCTATCTGTGAGGACAGTAAAGAAAAAATAAAGTCTCTTCTTTATTAATCAACATATGGCTAGAATTTCAACTTAGTCTCCAAAGTATCAAGACATTGACTTAACACTGAAATGCCAGAATAATTTCCAAACACTAGTCTCCTTACAAATCAATTTGTTTAAAATGTGTAAATCACTTTCTTCTTTAAATATAATCTTTAGTGTAAACTGGCTGATAATCTGTTCAGTTGGTATACTACCACTTAGTGGACAACACGTGGATAAATACAAGGAAATTAATATAAGAAATACAAAGAAATTAATTTTAGGCTTACAAAATATGTACTACTACACATAGAAGCTAGGAATAATAATCAAGAGGTATTTTATAAATCTGCTTCATCTTGAAATAACTTTTTTACTAACCTACTGGTACTGCATAAACTAGTCAATGCTCTGGGATCTGATAAAGTTTTAAGGTTTGGTATACCATCTTTCACAAATATGTCATTTTTAAATTTCATATGCATATGAACTAAGTTCAGTATATAAAGATAGGGCTAAATCTGGAAACTCACATTGTTTTGGAACAAATTGGGTTGTTCTGACTCCATGACTTTGATCTTCCCCCCAGCCTTTGGTCTTTAATGTATCCATGTGACATCTTTGAGAACTTAGAAACACAAAAAGCGAAGATGTTCAGATACAAAAGAAAAATCTACCATAAATACTTATTATCTCTAACAAGTTTCTCCAAACAGGAGTCATTGATTATCCTGAATCATCAAATTACAAGAGGATGCTCACTGACTAGTGTGGCTCAGTAGGTTGGGGGTCCTTGTTTTTCCCTCACATTGATGTTTCTCTCCCTCTCTTTCTCCCTCCCTTTCCCGCTCTCTAAAAATAAATAAATAAATAAAATCTTTTTTAAAAAAATTGCGAGAGGATGAAGCACCAACTGGGACTAGGGTAAAAGAAGTCTAATCCTGATTCTAATATTTCAGCCAAGTTACTAACTTCCAGTTGTTCTATTTGTAAAGCTGAATGTTCTCAATCCCCAGCAACACCTTGACTGAAAAATCCCATGTGATAAAACTCAGGTTAAAAGATGGAAAATTGTACATAATACACTGAAATGGACCCTTACACAACACATTAAAAGCAGGAATGTAAAAGGCAAAATAGGTTGACATGACAAAATCAATAGTTCATGAAGCCCACTGCTGTTCTCAAAAGTGGCTATTCAAAATGGAGAAAATATTAGCATTCTGACTGACTTCACTAAGGTAATTAAAATTCTAAAAGTTCAGAACCAAAATGAAAATTCCCAGACAAATATTCCTTTGTTATTTCTGCACTCAACAAGCTAGATAGTCTTGTGACTTTCTCACCTTCAACATGCTGTTACATAATTTCTGGGACACTACTCTCTGTATTCTCACTTACTAAAATAATCAAGCGTACCTCAATCCCGAACTCACAAAATTTTTGTCCCCTTTTTACAAGTGAATATAAGGCCAGACATCAACTCCTTCCATCATTCTCATCTATTTGCTCCAATTATTAGAGCATTTAATTAACAAGCAGTCTTATAAGAAAAACTTCTTATGACCTGGAGGACTCTAATCTTATCTCTAAAGTGGAGTTTCCAATTGTGCTAAGATGTATCCATTAAGATGCCTCCAGAACTTATGTGTATATAGGAGACAGGGGAGGGGGGAGGGACGGGGGGAGGGAAGGAGGGAGGAGCAAGCAGGAGAAGAGAAGAGGGAGAAAAAGAGGCAGACAGAGAGACAGAGGTTACAGGAAATGTGTATATTGGGGAGGCTGAAGAGTTCTCTGTTTCCTGATTTCGACCAGTGATTTCCCTTTTCTATATCAGAGTTTCAAGTAAGCGTATGTTTGAACAAAGAATTCGAAAGCGAACAGAAAACTGTATTTTGTATAAGCACTATTCTATGTAATCCATTACTAGATACAATTTGTTCAGACAAATTATAGGGCTAGCTCTCTCAATGTTAATCTTTTTTCCACAAAACCCTTCCTACCAATTTCTTCTCCAAAAACAAGAAAAAGGATGTCTGGTAAAGCAGTGATCTTGTTAGCTCATCTTTACCTATGATGAGGTGATGTTACAGGAGGAACAGGGTTTCCATGAACCCCTTCTTTAAGTCGTTCCAATAACCTTCGGTACTTCTCTCTTTCCTCTTTTTGAACACCCTAAATAAAAGAAAACATGCTGGATAACTTCTAGCACATTAAACATATAATTAAATCATAAGCAAAGACTTACTAGGTCATAGATGTGTTTCATTTGCCAGCACAGTGCTTCTTAAATTTCTTTAAATGAATGACTAACTTCATAAATTGAAAAGAAATTCCAAATATCTGGCCTCTTTTGAAAAACTGAACCAACGCTCGCAAGCCAGGCCGGGCTATTCCCTTGGACAGGCCGCTCGCCCCAGCCCGCCTCGCTCATTTGCATCGTCCCCTAGGCCTTGGCAGCACCTGAGTTTTGACAGCAGAACTAGGTTAACCACAAACAACTCGGCAGAAATAGTCCACTTGCATACCCAGAACACTCAGCGTCCACAATGTAACCGGTCTCACCAAAGTCACCAACGATGTTATATGGCCAGATGCAACAGACACTTTTTCAGCCTTTATGTTACTTGACCTCTCTCTTCAGCATCTCGCCCTGATGACTGCTCCTTGCCTTCCTGGACAATACACTCTCCTGATTCCTTCTTACCTTCTCAGTCTCCACTGCAGATTATTTCTTCTTCTACCTGCCCAAAGTGCCAATGGTCCTGCCCATTATCTCTTCTTACACTATACTTTCTCCCGGAATGATATCTCAGCTCCCTTGATTTATGTAATACCAATAAGCAGAAGATTCAGAAATGTTTCACTAACCCTGCCTTCTTCTTGAAACTCTATGGGCCAGGTCACTCTGCATGTTTCACAGGCACTTTAAACAATGCCCAAAACTGAAGTCACTAACTTCCCCCTAAACATCCGGGGCATCTTGGTCAGTGGCATGTATTTATCCAAGACTGAAATCTGGGATTCAGGCTCTTCCTGCTAACTTGATATTATGCTGAAACAATGAATATGTCCTTGCTAATATCACCTTTTAATATTTCTAGAATATATCCTCTGTATACCTTTTATGTGTTCAGTCTCATCTCTTATTTCTCATCTAAGAGGTACTGGAGCCTACTTTATGATACCTCTCCTTAAAACTCCCTCCAGTGCTGCAGTCCATTCCTCTCTCTGCCTACCTCTGTTTGTTCAGTACAACTATTTATGTGTAAGATCCTAGAGGACAGAACCATATTTTATTCAATTCAAATTTCTGACAACAGGCATTTAAACAAGCATTTCTAAGAGCAAAACTAAGTGGCTCAGAAAACCACAGGTGATGGTCCTGGGGAATGCCAGATACAGGAATAATTCTAAATGCTCCTGGACTGAGCAAAGGCTTCAAGAGGGAAGTGAAGAGAAGAAGCTTGTTGATGAAGATATGCTAAGTGCCCTGAAAAGGGAAGGAAAGAGCAGACACGTACACCATTTGACTTCTCTTACTTAGCCAGTTATTACAGCTTATAAAAGAAATAAGTTAGAACAATTTGGGCACCCCAAAAGAATCTATAATCTTACTTTTCCCTAACATGACTCCTTTTTCTTTCTTATAGTGAAAATATTCTGGAAACTGACTAAATTACATATATCTAGAATATCTCTAAAAGGATACATACAAGTTTCAGAGTCAAACAGGGTGGTAGGGAGGGTATGGGGGTGGTAGAGCCAGGTAGGGAAGTTTATAGTCACTATACATCCTTTTATACCTTTTAGATTTTGTACTGTAGTACATACATTACTTATACCCCCAGAAATTCATAAAATAGTTTTCAAAAGAGATCAGGCTATAAATGCTTACCTCCTCCACAGTACAATGGGGACGCCTCAGACCCTTGGCACCCTCTTCAGTAATCATCTCTGTTGCAAGCTGTTCCTGAGGTTTCCACGTTAAGGAACTCTCTGGATTGCCTCTGCTATGGCGGCGGCCACCTGGTCTTCTATTATAGCCTTCTGAGTTCAAAGTAAAACTGAGAGACAGAAAAGAATTTTTTAATATATCACTGAACTCCTTAAATTGCTGGAATCTAAGCTTCAGATCATTCTGTGATTAGGCTTCCCAAATTAAGCTTGCTCCTGGAAAATCAGATACCTAGCATTCACAAAAGTTAGATGTATCTCTAGAGTACAGGGCACCCCAGAACTGCACTATGGAACATCTGTTTCCAGTCACCAGGACAGCCACATGAAAGCCTCTGCCTTCTTCCTCTAGCTCAATTTTCCAACCCCAGCTCTGGAATTAGTTCCCCTAACATACCCTCCTCTTGTACTGCACTTTTCCTTTGCTTACTTGGCATCACTGAAATTAATTATTGGTGTGATTAATGCCTGTATCCCACACCAAATTTTAAATTGCATGAAGATAGGGACAATAACCTTTCATCCTTATATCCCAGAACATGATCTAAGCGGGAAGGCACTCAATATCTGCTGAATGCTAAATTAATGAATGTAAATTAATGAGTGCTAAAGAAATGAAAGTTATGGAGCCCCAACCTAGTAACTGTTACTGGTGAAAAAGCCTGCGTCTCCTGCCATTACCAATAATGGGACAAGTGGACATCATACCCTTCTAGAGTGATGTTTCAAAAAGGATACAGCATGTATATCACAATTTTACAAAAAAAGTTGCATAATCTAGCCCTGACTGGTGTGGTTCAGTGGACTGAGCTCTGGCCTATGAATTGAAAAGTCGCTGGTTCAATTCCTGGTCAGGGCACATGCCTGGGTTGTGGGTCAGGTCCCAGCTGGGATTATGTGACAAGCAACTGATTGATGTTTTTCTCACACATTGATGTTTCTCTCCCTCCCTACCCCTTTCTCTAAAAATAAATAAAAATAAAATCTTTAAAAAAGAAAAAGTTGCATAATCTAAAACAGATAACGAATAAACATCAGACAAAATTAAAGAACATTCTACAAATGTTTTATACAGGGTGGGGCAAAAGTAGATTTATAGTCTGAGTATGTGAAACACAGAGTTTATTCGTGTATAGCTATTTATTAATTTAATTATTGTATTTCCATAAGAAAAACTGTATACCTACTTTTGCCCCATCCTGTACTCTTTAAAAATATCCATGCTATTAAAAACAAAGAAAGTCTGGGGAATTGTTCCAGATTAAAAGACATTAACAAGGCATGAAAATTAAATGTAATATATGATACTGCACTGAACTGTGGACCAGAAAAAAGAGTAATCACCATTATGCATAAATTTAAATAAGATTATATAATAGCATTATATTAAATTTTCTCATTTTTATAATCTACGATTATGTAAGTAAATAATCCGCATTCTTAAGAAATAAACACACACACTCAAGTACTTATAATTAAAATGTCATAAGTCTAAGACTCTCAAATGGTTAAGAAAAAATGTTATGTACATATGACAGACAATGATTAAGAAATCTGCAAAATGCTAACAACTGGTGAACCTGGGTCAAGTGAAGACAAAATATACAAAGCAGCAAAAACAGATATAACTGGGTAAAAAAAATAAACAAGTCCACAATTACAGTTGGAAACATCAACACTCCTTGCTCATTAATCAATAAAAAAAGTAGACAGAAAACCAATAAGACCTGTAAAATATCAGCAAACTTGAGCTGACATTTATAGAACACTCCTCTCAGCAAAAGCAAAACACATATTCTTTTCAAGTGTACATTGGACATCACCCATATAGACCATATTTCAGGCTATGAAACATGTTAAAATGTCAAAGAACCGAAACCATACCAAGTATATTCTCTGACCATGATGGAGTTAAACTAAATAACAGAAAGATATCTGGAAAGTCCCAAATATTTGAATATTAAACAATAGACCTTATACTTCAGAATCACTGGTTAAAGAGGAAGTAAAACAGAAATTAGAAAATATTTTTAAATTGAATAAAAGTTAAAACCAACATTTCAAAATGTGTGGGATGCAGCTAAATCAGTGTTTATAGAAACAATTATAGCATTAAATGCTTAGAGAAGTTCACCTCCAAATATTAAATATCTCCCCAAAACAAGGGCATCCTTAACATAACCACAATATAATCGTCAAATCCAGGAAATTTAGCAATAATGCAATATGTGGCATGTAGGCTATACTTAAATTTCCCCAAAGATATTAAAAATACCCTCATAGCAATTTTTTCCTATGTTGAATCTAATGCAGGAGCTCATATTGCATTTAGTTGTTATGTACCTTTAGTCTCCTTTGAACTGAAACTGGGTTTCAGCCTTTCCTCATCTTTATAATGAAGAATACAGACCTTAATCAGTTTCTCATTCTCAGATTCAGGTTCTTTTGCAGGAATATGAATAAATTAATGATATCCTTCTCCGTGCAATATATCTGGAGGCCATGATGTCTGTTTGTCTCACTGTGGGTTGCCTTTAACTTTGTTCCTTTGGTTAAGGTGGTGTCAAGTAGGTTTCTTTACCCTAGAGTTATTCTCTTTCCCTTTGTAATTAACAAGTAATTTGTGGCAAGATATTTTGAGCTTATGTAAATAGCCCATACCTCATCAAGCTTTTACTTACTAACTTGAGCTCAAATTAATTCCTGTATGTATCAATTATTACTATGACAGTCACAAAATGGCGATTTTCTAATTCTATCATCCCCTCTACACTTACTAGTGGCATCCTACTACAAAGATCTTTCCTTCCCACAATAACATAATTAGCATCCATATTCCTGTCTTTATTCATTTTAATGCTTAAATTGTCCTCAATTTGGTCAGTGAAAGCACCTTCAAGTTTCCTCTTGTGTCGTGTTGACATGTCCCCAGTTTCTGAGCACTTCTTTAATTTCTGGCACAGGATGTTCCAAACTCATTTTGTACTCTCTTTCCTAGCTGTACCATCAACCATTTATCCAACTCCAGAGAGCCCCAGTTTTCAGTTAGTGTCCCATCCTTAAATACAAGTGGATAGCCAAGGATTATCAGGTATTTGAATAAAGACTCTAACGTGAAACATAAGACGAAAAATAAACCAAAGAGGGGAGGGAATTCAGAGGAAGCAGACAAAGCAGAGAAGTTTTAAAATAATTAACAGCTTTAGAGAAATAAGAAAAGGTATTGCCATCCTTACAATAAGAACAAGATGCCTGGAGAAAAACCATGGGAAGTAGGGAATGGGAGGGTGCTCACAACTTAAAAATTATGAAGCCCCGCACCAAAAAAAAAAGCAGTAAAACATTTTTTTTTAAAGGGCAAGGACAACAACAAAAAGAGAATATGTTTAAAAATTAGATCAATCCAAAAGGCCTAATATCCAAGCAGCAGAAATTCTAGAAAGTGAATACACAAAAAGGAGAAGAAAATTACTAATAAAATAAGAACAGTTCAGTGTATGAAAATTCATCAGGCTAGACACATGATTTCTGAACATTTATGCATGCATACTATACTTCAAAAAGCTTCAGAAGCAAATGACAATTCTTTTTCAAAAGGTTTTCAAAATCAGATGCTATGGGCATATAAAATGGTAAAAAAGTAACAAGTTCAAGTTTCTCACTAGCTATATGATATTCAGGGTAAGCCACTAACCTCAGAGTACTTGCTTAATAAGACTACATAATAGAATAAAAGTAAGAATGCCTAGCTAGCAAGAGTGAGCACCTATTAAGTGCTAAGTTTCCATTTAAAGAAGGCGGAATTTAACACTTACCCAAAGGAAGGCAGGACTCTGCGAGGCTGATCGCGAGTTACTGTCACTCTGATCTTTGGATAGTCACTTATTCCATTAGGAGATTTATTACCTATTTTAAAAATGCATTTATAATTGTAAAAAAGTAAATAAATAAAAACAAAACACTAATGAACAGTTTGCATTAGAAAAAAACTGTGTGATCTGTCTATGTTGTAGACCTACATCTTATTTTTTCAAATTATATTACTATATAGCACAGAGGTCCAGCACAAGCTTTGTAAAGTTAAAGGAAAAGCAACAGTGCCTAGTTTGTCTTTGATCTCAGATAAACAATAACAATCATACACAAACTTCTAGTTTTGCTTGCTGGGTCCAATAAGAGGCATGAAGAACTCAATGATTACAAACGCCCTATAACCTATTCAAATTGAGTAAATTTGTCAAATTATTTCTTCTTCCCAAGAAAATAGAAATATTTTTAAATGAAAACCTGCCATTGTTACACATTTCATCAGAAGCTTCTAATACTTGTCAGATGACTACTATACTTCAAAAAATGGTAACCAAATTTTCATCACCACATTTTCTGCTGGAGGCTTTACAGGGGCTTAGAGTCCCTGAGGACTCCAAAATGCAACTGAAAAAAACAAAGTTTTTTCATAAGTCAGTAGCAGCAAAAACTAAACTAACTTGAATTCATTTGTTTGCAAAGCCTGACTTGAACCATTGTTCAATCCCAATGGATTTTTTAAAATAATATTCAATAAACACAATATATCTAAAATAGGATAAATTCAGAATCCCCATACACATTACTAAGGGTTTCAGATTAGAGACTACGGACTTCTTTCTATTAGAAACCTGCCCTGGAAATAACTGTGTTTCCCTGATTAGGTTATACAAACTCACAGGAATATAGTGCTGTTACCTTGGGCACAAGATAAATCTGCCATCCCTTCCATATGTCAATTTTAATGGTAAGTAATTTTAAACATTTATATATTCAAACAATATGAATAGATTGTGAAATTTATTTTATATTAACTTTTTAAATAAGATTAAAGGCTTCGAAGAAGTATCATCTTTGTCCCAGGTCCCTTGGAACTAGATTCTCAGCAGACTTGGGGGTACACATTTACTTTCCTTTTCTCTTCTCTGCCACCAGGGGTACTTTAAAAGTTTGTTGGAGAAGCAGCACTCTAAGGTTTTTATCTCCTTAGCTTTTCCCACCTTTGACTTCCGAAACCACAACTTCTCTAAGAGTTCTTTTTCCCCTTCCTCTCAGACTTTACAAAGGCGCCTGCCTGGCAGAGGTCACGCCACTTCAGGACTGACTTCTTCCTATTTCCCCCACCACAGCATCATGCACAGCACATTCAATAATGACAATTAAATTTCGGAGTCTGGATGACACAGAGGTTCCTAATCCACAAAACTATGAGAACTGAGAACCTAAGGTTTCTCCTCAATCAGATGATGTCCCTCAAAGGCCGAGTTTTACTATATTTATTATTGCTATTTGTTTTGTTATTAAAGGTTTTATTATTTTATTATTAAAGATTTTATTTTGTTATTTTGTTATTAAATATTTTATTATTTTATTATTCCTGATAACTTAGCACAGTGCCTGGTACACAGTAAGCTCTCAGGAAATGTTTGTGTTTTTTTGTTTTGTTTTGCTTTTTAATGAATGAAACTTGATCTAAGTCACAGTAAGGACACTGATAATACAAACAGAAAACACAGTAAATTGAAGGCCAATTACAAAGGAAAGCTATTTGTTTTTTAGAACGATGGAGAGAATGTCTGTGTTCTCATCCCAACCCAAATCAGTGTTTTCCTTTCATATTCTCAAAACTCGGGAAAAAGAGGCAGGAGATGGGGAAAACAAGAATCTTTTTGACCACCTCACCCAGTTTCAGCATGTTGTTCCAGGATCCGGAACCTGTCAGTTCACAAGATGAAGAGTTCGAAAATACCTTAAAATCAAATACAATGATCTCTGTAGTATATAATTTTATAATTTAAGTTTCTGATATTAAAAAAATCATTCTATTGGTGATTATTTAGCTAGCTCAACAGAAGAAATATCATCAATAAAACCAGGTTTAATTTGTGAAGACTCACAAAATGATGTAAAAAAATAACAATTCCAGGGTCTTCAAACATACTTACTATTTAGTAATTAGGCTCTTTATAAATATTTTTTAAATACGTAATTTCTTAACTTCTAATATCTTGGCCTTTATATCAAGACTAATAAAGACATGAACACTTCTGGAAAGAAGTCGTTCTACACATTAATTCCTAAAATGAGAGCATTTCCCAAATGTAATTTTAATGATTAAATACAAAAATCAGTAACCCCAATGAAGCCCTAGCCCCACTGACCTCTCCTGAAGGGGCTGCATTCCGTGTCCCGTTACAAGCAGAAGTTACCATCGGCTTTGTGGTCAGCTGGAATGGGAATCCAAATAAGCTGGCAGCATTGTAGAAGCTGTTTTTCACTTGGTGTATAAAGCAATCTAGAAAGTGTAATACAGATCGTGTACAAATTATATATACACACAAATACAAAGAATTAAACTTCTGGCAAAACAGTAAGATTGCATCTTTGAAAAGGTCTTTCAATTTTTATTAGGAGTCCTATTTTCAATCACTGAAATACAAAAGGTATCTGTAAAAAAGGGTTTTTCTCCTACCTGAATAACTGGAATTCCAGTAGTGTGAGTTCTTTTTTTTAAGATTTTATTTATTTATTTTTAGAGAGGGGAAGGGAGAGAGAAAGAGAGGGAGAGAAACATCAATGTGTGATTGCCTCTTGCGCTCCCCCTACTGGGGACCTGGCCTGCAGCCTAGACATGTGCCCTAGACTGGGAATCAAACCAGCAACCCCTTGGTTCACCGGCCGGCAGTCAATCCACTGAGCCACACCAACCAGGGCCCAACAGTGTGATTTTTGTTTTTGTTTTTGTTTTTAGTAAAATATCTGTGATATTACAAAAACATGAAACCATCACTGTAACAAATCACACACTGATTCACAGACAAAAAAGTCCTGAAGCCACAACTTCCAAGCAATGAGTTCTCCTGAATATAAAAAAAGAAATCTATACCCAAGAGACAGGGGAATAACTCAACAATGTGGAGCGTATAGTCACTATGTATGGCAGACTCCTACAGGAAATACCATTTGCTCACTGGTTTGCCCTTACTTCCTGGACAGGTAACAATACAGTTGTTCTAAACAACTACTTAAGTGCCTATTGTATCTTGAGTACACCCACGGTAGAAATTAGTTAAGTATTAAGGTATACAATTCTTAAACATCTGTGATAAAACAAAGCTATCCCTCTACTAGAGATATGTTGGAAGATCTCAGACTCTCCCCTCCCTGTCAATCACACATAACATTTACAAAATAAGTAAATAGCCCTGGATGGTGCGGCTCAGTGGATTCTGTGCTGGCCTGCGAACTGAAAGGCTGCCAGTTTGATTCCCAGTCAGGGCACAAACCTGTGTTGTGGGCCAGGTCCCCAGTTGGTGTGTGAGAGGCAACTGATCGATGTATCTTTCACACATTGATGTTTTTCTCCCTCTTTCTCTCTCCCTCCCCCTCTCTCTAAAGTAAGTAAATAAAATCTTTTTTTAAAAAGTACATAAATGAGGGGGAGGGGTAAATTTCAGTGTTTTCCCAACTTCCTCTTTTTATCACTACCTCTTTCTACTTCCTACATTGATGATTTGTTTTCTACAATTTCCTTTCTATGCCCTAATGAAGAGTATTCTAAAGCACCAGTTGAGTAGAAAAAGATCATCACTTTAGCCACATTCTGCTTCAGAGGAAAAAATAGCCTGAAGTTGAAATGATGGCTTTTAAGCAACAAGCACTCCAGAACATATTAGACATGTAAAACACTTTCTAGAAAGATGGGGAAATAACTTAAACAGCATGGAGAATGTGATAGCTGGGTAAAGCAGTATCCAATTTGAAGTAATTTGTAACTGGAAAATAGTTAAGAATGAAAGTTTGCTAATAACCTGCTTCTCATTTTAGGAATGAGAAAGAATTCCAGGTTATCCCTCTAGTAATGCTGAGCTTTACATGGGAGAAAAAGAGCTTCAGGGATTGGTGCTAAACCCACAGCTTAACCCATAATCATCCAAACCCAGAGAAAAGAGGTACTCCCCTTAACAACATAGTTCAATAGTGGACACTAGAAAGTAATGTATTTTTTATTTTCCTATAAATTTTGTCAAAATCTGAGTATGCCCAAGATTATGTCAAAAGTTCTCACTGACTGGGAAAAAGCGGGGGGTGGGGGGGTGGGGGCTGCCTCATCTGTAAAATGGGGATAAGACCACCTTGTTTTCCTGAGCCTAAACTAAGTGGATCTCGTAAAATCCCTTTCTTTTATAAATCATGAGCCTGAAATTCTAAGGCCATCCTTCTTTTCTTTTACCCTTCCTCAAAAGCAACCAACAGAGTTGTACTGCCTGATACAGTAGCCTGTAGCCACATGTAAGCTACCTAAGTTTCAATTTAACTAAAATTAAATTCAGTTCCTCAGTTGCACCAACCCCACTTCAAGTGCTCGGTAGCCATCATGGCAGATAGCTCTATTGGCTAGCACTGCTATAAACCTTTACAAACTCTGCCAGTAGGTATTGCCTCTGCTACTCACTGCTTCCCCCTTGGCTTAGGCTCCCTTCTATAGTTTCTGTTCATGGAAATCATGGAGGAAGAGGTCCTTAACACAGAAGTCTCTAAAATGGATGACTGCCAGAATTATTTCAGGAAACTTCTATAATTCCACTCTCAATGTTATTATTATATTTTTTTATCACATACAGTTATTCACTTATAGTTTTCTTTAAAATTGACTCACTTTTCCTTACCAAACAAATGTATTTGAAAGGTAACTTTTTAAAAATTTCAATTACAGTTTACATTCAATATCATTCTGTATTAGTTTCACATGTACAGCATAAAAGCATGTAGTTTATAGAGTTCGTCCCCTGATATTTCAAGTAACCACCTGGCCCCATACATAGTTATTAAGAAACACATTCCTTATGCTGTACTTTAATTTACATCTCTGACTATTCTGTAACTACCAATTTGTAGTTGCTTAGAGAGGGGAAGGGAGGTAGAGAGAGAGGGAGAGAAACATCAATCAGTTGCCTCTCACATGCATCCCATCTGGAGACCAAACCTGCAACCCAGTCATGTGCCCTCGGCCTATGGGATGACGCTCTAGCCAAATGAGCCACACTGGCCAGGGCCAATTTGTACTTCATCTCTTCACCTTTTCCATCCAGTCCCCTAATCTCCCTCCCCTCTGGCAACAACCATTCTCTTCTCTATATCTATGAGTCTGTTTCTATTTTGTTTATTTTGTTCTTTAGAGTCCACATAAGTGAAATCATACGGTATTTGTCTTTCTCTGTCTGACTTACATCACTTAGCATAGTATCCTCGAGGTCAACCACGCTGTCACAAATGGCAAGATTTCATTCTTTTTTTATGACCAAGTAGTATTCCACTGTGAATATGTACCACAGCTTTTTTATCCACTTGTCTGTTGATGGGCACATGGGTTACTTCCATATCTTGGCTATTGTAAATAATGCTGCAATGAAGATAGGGGTGCACATATTCTTTCGAATTAGTGCTTTGGGTTTCTTTGGATATTGAAAGGTAATTTTATATTACTACTGTGAATGTAAAGCAGCATTATTTGCCTTGAAAACACCGCCCTAGCCTGTGTGGCTCAGTTGGTTGGAGCGTCATCTAAACCAAAAGGTGTGGGTTCGATTTCCGGTCAGGGCACATACCTAGGTTGCAGTTCAGTCCCCTGGTCGGGACACATACAAGAAGAAACTGATCAATGTTTCTCTCTCACATCGATGTTTTTCTCTCTGTCTCACCCCTCTCTCTAAAAGCAATGAAAAATGTTCTTGGGTGAGGATTAAAAAAAAAAAGAAGAAATGAAAACATAATAGATTATGTTCTAGTTGACCCTTGAATAACACAGGTTTGAAGTGTGTAGGTCCACTTATACTCGGATTTTTTCAATACTGTAAATGTATTTTTCCGTTATGATTTTCTTTTCTCTAGCTTACCTTATTGTAAGAATACAGCATATAATGCATATTACAAAATACGTGTTAATCTACTATCAGTAAGGCTTCCAGTCAACATAAGGCTATTAGTGGTAAAAGTACTTTGGGGGAATCCAAAGTTATACGTAGATTTTTGACTTCCTGGGGCAGTCAATTCCTCTAACCCCTGTGTTGTTCAAAGGTCTACTGTGTTAGATAAATATTGAAGACCAACTAAGCATTCAATCAAGATTTTCTCCTTAAAATAATCAGAAATTTAAAACAACTGAAAATATTACAACTTTTTTAGTACATAATTCAAATGTTACTTAACACTATGAACACTGTACCTCCTAAGTCATTTCCTGACTGGTATTTATCCTGTGCTTTGGGAAATATCATCCTAATGAATTTGGATACTCCTGGCATTCAAAGTCTTCCATAATCTGACCCCTCTCTTGCAACTTTTCCCCCTAAATTCTCTTCACTAGTGTCTGAAGAGCACAACTTTCCAATCCTATTCCCTCTACCTAGAAAGGTTTTCCTTCCTATTGCTCTCTGCTGATATCCTATCTATCCTTTAAGATCCATCTCACATACTAGCTCCTTCATCAAATACTCACTGAGACTCTTAACTAGCTGAAAATTGGACAGTATTTTGTAACTACCTTTCTTATTTCATTATCATATCCTCATTGACATTGGGATTATTTACGTGTTTATCTTATATTCCCTGCTATATAATCATATACCCTTATAATTATAAGGTTTTTAAAAAGACACCCTGTCTTACTCATTTTTGTATTTCCTGTAAAACCTAAGTCAGTACTTAGCAGTAAGACATGCTCAGTAAGTACTCATTAGATTTAAATGAAATCTTAACACAGATATGTCCACTTTTAACTATCACATCTTGGGGGTACATCCAAATCCACATGCATTTTTGAGAAAGAGGAAAATATTATTATAGTATTCCATTGTGCCTTTTCCCTCTACTATAATTTTATTCTCTTCTATCAAGTGATGTCTAGCCCTTCAGATTATAAGGAAGAAGGAAGCAGACAATTTGGGGCAACACATTAATTAGATTGGTTCACTCAGCTATCTGAACCAGGTGACTCAGTTTGAAGTAGTTTTTACAATGTTTTCTCCTCAAATTAAAAAAACAACTTTTCTTCATAGGAAGATTTAGAATTTTAAAATGTATATTTTGTAAAAAAAAAAAAAAAAAAAAGCTTTTAAGAAAATGTATATTCAACCTACAAGGCTTATCTATCTAGAAAGACACTTAACCCCCTGGTAAAAGCAGTTACCTCCAGAAAAGATAACTGGGTATAAAAAGGACAAGAAAGAGACTTACTTTTCACTTCATATACTTTTTACCTTTGAATTCTGTTACATGCATATAGTTTTCCTATTACAATACTAATTTTTAAAATCAATATTCAATACCTAATCTTGGTCTTTTGGCTGGTATTTCATCAGTGTCCACTGTAGATACTGAAGTGCTAAAAAAAAGAGAAGGGATAAAAAATGTATATATGTGCACATACACACACACACACATATCTATTTCCATAAGTAAACTTAGTGTTTATACGACACACCTCCCTCTATCCACTTTTGTCCTAAAATGAGATCGTACTGTTGTTTTAAAAGAGAATGCTACTCCATAGTAGGACTTAACACTACCATTTCAACTACTTGAGGAAGCTCAAAACTCCCTACCACATAGTAATTTGTAATCTGGCTAAAGTACAAACTTGAAACGGGCCAGAAATCACTTGGCTTAGTAAGTGAAAAGAGGTAAGAACCTAGGTTGTTCTCTCTAGAAATGACTTAATAACAAGTAATTTCCTTTTGAAAGATGACACTGCCACCCCCCCAACCCTGGCCAAGTAGCCCAGTTGGTTAGGGTGTTATCCCGATGTACCAAAGTTGTGGGTTCAATCCCTGATCAGGGCACATACAAGAATTGACCAATGAATGCATAAATAAATGGAACAATAAACTGATGTCCCTCTCTCTAAAAATCAACAAGTAAAAATTTTTTAAACATGACACCTTGAAGGACAGTTCTTAGCCAGAAAAGCTGTTATATATTTAAATGCCTTTTTTGGAAATAGTGGTAACGATGAATTTGAAAATTCAGAAAAGTTATTGGGTCTACGCCTCAACAATGTTAAAGGTTCATATTATACTACTAATCATCTTTTTTATTTTTTATTGTTGACACTATTACAGATGTCCTCATTTGCACATCTCCACCCATAATCACCTTTCTAAAGATGATTATGATTGATCTTATTTACAAAAAATGAACAGAATAAATCCCAGGGGAATACCATTCAGTTCATTATTTTAAACATCCCAACAAGACCTCCTGGCTTCATTTTGACAGAAAAATGGTTTACATTGAGAAGGGTTGTTTTAGATTAAGGTTGTGCAGTAAGAACAGGGTTTTCATCTCCAAACCAGTTTCCCTGACTAGCGGGGATTCGGATTCGTAGCAAAAATAGAGAGGACAGGGGAGAGCAAATTCACATTCCTTTATTTAAAAAATATGTATCAAAGTACCTACCATGCACTAACCTCTGCACAAGGCCCTCTTGGTACAATAAACAAACATAGTAAGCATTATTCTATTACAAAATGTTCTCGAATGATCCTTATATCAACCTTACAGAAAGTTTGAAAGGAAGAATAAGTTGAAACCTTGCTCTCTCTGGAACATATTAACAGTCTATTTCTGTTTTTAATCCTCACTGGAAGATATATTGATTTTAGAGGGAGAGAGAAAGGGAGAGAGAGAGGAAGAGAGACAGGCAGACACACACACACACACACACACACACACACCCTCCCCATACCCCCCAACCCGGAATGGAACCCACCACCCTTGGGCGTACAGGAGGATGCTCCAACCAACTGGGCCCCCGGGTCAGGGTTCAACAGTCTATTTCATCAATAACCTGCATTCTCAGGTTCGTATATTAATCATCTTATTCTCTCAAACTCCAAGAAACTTCAATGATCTTGAGGTTTAATTTTTTTAAAAAAAGGAAGTAAATTTGATCATTAAAAGCTTGAGGGGGCAGTGTATAGAATTGGTATGGTTATTTTATTCTCTAGATTAATTCTTAAGCAAGGGGGCTCACACTATGAAATAATGGGACAAACCAAGGGGTAAATGCTAAGAACTGCTTTTAGTTTCCCCCAAATTTTAACTTCGAGTATAGAATAGTGGTCTTTTTAAAGGAATGAAGTACCTTTTTTTCCCCTCATACACTAAATCCAAAGCAAAGAACCTCTCCCTACCTCTCTCCCCAAACACACATATAAACACACAGTTTGACAGCTGTTTCAGAACAAGACAGCTACTGTCTTGGTGCTAAGAGAACAGTATTTGCAGCCAAAACGGCTTTGGGCAAGCCAGCAACCTAATTTCCCTTAACTGCAGTTATTTCCCAGAGATGGCACTTGGGAGTGTGCTTTGTAAGCAGTGAGCCAAAACAAATTTTTAGTTTTCAACCTAAGAGCTGCAAAGTATGATAAAGACCCATTTATTGACAGGAGGCAGCGTGGGTTCTGACAAGCACATCAAAAATCCCAACCGTTACCTGCCACTCCAAAGACAACCAGCTCCTTCCATCATCAGGAGCAGCATCCGCACAGGATGAAGGAAGCTACTACGTCACCGGGACACCCGCGACCCGCACCTCTACCACCGCGGCCCAGTTACGCATTTGGGCTGAGTTTAGGCTGAGCCGGGCCTGCCTGGCTGGATCGGCGCTCTCAGCCGAGCCCGGGGTGGGGGAGGGGGACGGGGACAAACAAGCCCGCACTCAGCCCCTCTCCTCTCACCTGTTCGAGCGCCGCCTCTTCAGGAGGGCCCGGGCAGGGGGCACCGGCCGGTCACAGAAACGAAAAATGGTGCCGAGAACCCTAACCAGCCATTTGTACATACCAAGCCCAAGCAGCAGCGGCGGCCGACACACCCCGAGACACAAACCCCAGAGCTGTCGCCGCCGCTGCCGCCGCTGCTTTCGCCGCCTCAGCCACCACAGCCGAGGTTTAGTCGCTGACTTGTGACGCGCTCTGAAGGCCCACAGATACAACGTCCCCAGGGCTACCGGACGACTCCGCCTGCCACCGCTCTTGACGTCACCCCATCTTGCCCTACCGGAAGGCATCTTCGTCCTCAATCTGCGCATGAGCAACCCAGGACCCACCTCCTCCGGGATGGTCCCAGCCCAATCATTGAAGAGGCCTAAAGGGATGTGGGCGGGGTTCTCCCTTTGGCGGAGCCAATCCTGAGACGGCTCGAGGGACAAGGCCCACTGGCTACATGTGGGGCTTCTACACTAGAGAGGGAGCGCTCCGAGGGCCTGAAATCCAGAAGGTACTAAGTAAATGTTTGAATACGCAAAATAAAGGTAGGTCAGGTTAATTGACAAATATGTACCACGCTAGGAGTTCTTTGTTTTGATTATACCTTGTACTTGACGTGAACTGTCACCCTCATTTCTCTCGGCAACCGCAGGCAGTGAAGTCTTGTGCGCATTTTTAATAAATAAGGAAATCGAGGCAGAGAGCGACTATGTAGTTTGCCTAAAGTCACAAAGCTAGCTAGCAGGCATAGCTGGAATTTGAACCGGGCTCGAAGAACCGGCGCCAATCACCCGCCCTAGAGGTCTACTGGAAGAGACAAGATCAGAGATTACAAGACAATTGGCTGCTGTGATAAAGGTGAATGCAAAATGCAGTAGGCGCCAGAGAAAGGAAAACCACACGCAGGGGAGAAGGGAAGGGCAGAACTCCAGGAAGGCTTCACAAGAGCCTAAGAGTTACAGTACCTGTGGCCTACTAGTAGCTCCTAGTCTCCTCCCCTGGGCGGGCAGGGAGTGCTGTTAATTGCTCTCTGGTATCTGGAAGCCACTTTTCTGGTTAATTAACAACCTAATAAAAGTACCACCCTACTCAGTGATAGAAAATGCAATCTCCACCTGCAGCGCTGGAAATCTTCACTGGTTTTCACACCCCGCACAAGTTCCTCCCAGGCTGCACTTGATCCTTACCTGTGATTCAGTTAAAAGGCGGGACTTCCAGACTTGCTTTAACTTCAACACAAGCACTCCCCATTACAGCCTCATCCTTTGTTCAATAATTAGTGTTCCAGAATTCTGCTGCAAGCTACCCCCTAGAACTCCAGAACCACTCGCTACCCACCTGTGGCTACTACCACTCTGGCTGGGGGGCAGGAGGCAGTTCCTACTGGATTTAAGCAAATCCTAAGCGTGGACACAGGCCCCCTCCTTTAATTCCCCAAAATACAGCTGACACCAAGATATTACTGAAAGTTCGAGAATACCATCATAGGAGAATTACAAATCCTAGAAAATTTAAAAGTGGCTATGGCAAGTACAGCATCTATGGCACATTAGCTCCCAGGAGGACTCTCCTTCCCAAGGTCATCTCTCCAGTCTTCACAGCATCTTTTACAAACCACTAAGAGAAAAGAATTTCCCCTGCACCTAGACCCCAACCCATTTAGGGCTGGATTCCCAGTTAATTTAAGACTAAGGTTGGTATTATTATGCAGAGCAGTTTAGCTAGTTTATCTGTGTGCCAGATGTCCATTCCACTTTAAGAGTTGGTCTTTGCTTTTGACAAACTAAGAACACCACTCGAGTATTGGGAAGAGATTCCCCAAAACAAAAGAGCAGTTTGCATTAAAAAAATAAATAAGAAAACTATGAGCTGCTTCACAATACCAGATTCTCCCACGTTCTGGCCACCAGGGTTTAAAAAATATGAGCGTCAAGTCTCAGCACTCTAGTACAACATGACAACATATTTATTTTTCTTTTTCTGCTTCATCAATAACAATACCTGCCCATGTCCAATACTGAAATGTCCGTCACCTGCCATGAAAGGTGGAAACCTCAGTCTGAATCCCCAGGCCTAATCAGCAGGCAGTTCCTAAGAGTGGCAGCCTCTACCTCGGAAAACATACACCCTCTGTGTCCTCTTAGTGTCTCTAGTTGACCTCAGAAACAGGAAAAAGAAGGGGACTCAGCCTTACCATTGCTGCCACCTGGGACTTGTCTGCCGGTCGATGACTTTGCTGTCATGTCGTCCATAATAGGGGCACAAGCCACTGTCCATCCATTGGTCAAGGGGTGAGATTATCCTTAACCCCAACCCCACCACTGCCACCACCATTCCCGGACCCAGAAACTCTTTACTCAGAGGACAGAGGAGAATCCCAAAGCCATGTGAAGGAACAAGAACAATGAAATGTCTGCCCTTGGTTTGGATGATTTGCACTCTTGTACTGCCAGAAGGTCACAAGCTCATTACTTAAGTTTCCGTTGGGTATCCTAAAATGTTACCCCAGTTTTCCAAAAAGATGTTTCTCTTGCTCTGGCTGAGATCCTCTCCCCCAAGCCCTTCCAAGCCCCAGCCCCCACCTTCCTCAAACCCTGCCTCCCCCCCACAGAAAGCTGTAGACTCAGCCTTCCAATCCAGCCTTTAGTCTTGCAAATTTTCCCTTTGTCATTATTTTCAGAGTGTTAAAAGATTTCCTCTCAACGATGTTGTTGCTGACCCCCATCAAAATGGAGTTCTGGGCCATTTGATGGAAGCAGGAAGGAGGCCGTAGATGAGATGTTGGTTTCATCCTAATGTACCTAAAATCTAACATAGTTCACCAACCTGAAGATTCATTTCCTTCAGGAAACCAACTTCTCTGCCACTCTAGAAAAACATGTCCTTATAATGTGACTTTGATCTTCTTCAATCTGTCATAATAATAACCTTGGCCTTTTTATCCAAAAGTAAGTGCAGTTCTTTCTTGTCCTAGATTTTATTATAAAGTTTGCTCACGTTGATTACAAATGACTTGACCTGCCTCACGTGGAGAAATAATACCTAGCACAAGGCCCTACCTAAGCTTATTCAAACCTGCTTGTCAAATCTATGGGCTGATTGCATGTGTTTATGTATGTGAAGACCCAGCATAGTTAAGTGCTTAATGTTTTCCTAACCCCACCTCCGTTCTAATAAATTATTTAACTTGCCAATTCTGCATCCTACATTTTCCACAGACCTGCCCTTTCCCCTCTCCAAACCCAAAGAATGGCAGTCATTTGGGGCCTGATCATTTCTCACACCATTGCAATAGGCACCTCCTTTCCTACTCTGTCCCTTTTCTATGCTATTTTTAAGGTGATCTTTATTTGTTTTTTGTTTTGCTGTTGTTTTGTTGCCTTTTATTATGGAAGGTAAATTTATATTGTTGTTCTTATTTAGTACGAACAGTAAATTATTTGTTATTACCGAATCACTAAAATTGGCTGGGTTGATTCATACCAAATTCCAGAAATTTGTTTGAGGTGGTGAAACTGAGGGTCCTTATAGCTTTGATTAAGTTTAGTTTTAAATCTTAGCTCTAGAAATCGTATCCTTGTCTCTCTCTATACCCTTCAAAGACTTAGCCTTTCCCCGGGATAATCAGAAGCCCCCAAGGCAGCAGAACACGCTAGTCGAGACCTCACTTTTGGTTACAAGGTCTGGGCATCTGGCAGGCTGAAGATGACATCTTGACCTAAGTTATGTTTCAATTCCCTCTGGCTACTTTCTCATGAGACCAGACCCAGGAGACAGGCTGCCTGAAAAGACCTCCGAGCTGCCTTTAAGACCTGAAGAAATGATTTATTACCCTTACCCCACCTCTGACCAATCAGCTCCCAACACTACCCCAAACCCCAATAACCTACAGTATTTTGTAATTTTTGCCCTGTATAATCTGTAACCTACATACTACTGGGGAGTTGGGTCTTTAACGCATTAGCTCCCATCTCCGATTGAAAAGAATATTAAACTATTTTTTTTTCTATACTGCAAAGTCCTCATGCATTCCTTTGGGCCAGTGTATGCAGACAGGCAGGCCCGAGGCAAAACACTAGGTTTCTGGTGACAGTGGTCTGACTTAAATATGGGCAACCCTAAATTTTTCTTTGGATAGCCCCAGTGAGAACTTCAAAAAGAGAGACAAGTAGCTCTGGGAGCAGCTGAAACTGAGATGCCACCAGAAGAGGAGGATGCCACCAGATAAGAAACCCTGCTGAGTTAGATAGCAGGAACCCCCTTTTTTTGGGGGGGGGTATACACACATACACACCTTTCCCCTTCTAAATTCTGGCTGGGCTAACAATCAAATTACCAGCAACAGATTAACAAGACAAAATCCAATTTTTAATACATGTACATGGGAAATTCACAGAAGCATTAAAATTCCAAAGACAGAGAGGTAAAATTGTATAAATGTGATTTTGGACTAAGGATAAAAGTGAGGGGGTAGGGGTCAGATTTCAAAGGTGGGAACGGGAGATTCACAGGTAGCTGAGGAGCAGTGGTGCTCACGGCAGGTAAAGTTTTGCGAGGCAACAGAGAAACAAGATGGGGTAATCTAGTAAGTAGGCCCCTGTTAGACGCTCTCCCATCTGCCGTACTAACTCAAGTTAGGCTGCTAAAATGAACATCCTAAGAGTTTCTTCCTGAGATAGCCCTTGGCCTCTGAGTCTCTCAGGCTGGAAAGAGGGGAATGTCAAAGATTCTGAGTCTTTTTGTGAAAAAATAATTGCAGAAATATTTTAAATATTTTTTTATTGATTTTAGAGAGAGAGAAGAAGGAAGAGAGATATGTATAGAGAGAAACATTGATTTGTTGTTCCACTTATTTATGCATCCATTGGTGCCTTTTTGTATGTGCCCCGATTAGGGATCCAATCCGCAAACTTGGCTTATTTGGACAATAGTCTAAACAACTGAGCTAACTATCAAGGGCTGCTCTGAATCTTTTCTTAATAACCACCTTAAAAATCAATATCCCACATGGCAAAACTTTTGGTCTCCTTCATCCTCAAATGGTTCATGATGGTTCCAAATGGGGGCCCAAGGCAGAAGTCACAAGGATAGACCTTCCAAATTACAGGGGTGGGTTTTTTCATGTTGTTGCTTCTCACAGACAACTCTGTGTGTTCCAGGGAATCATTGCCTAATGCAGGTACAGAATTCTCAATAAAAGCCTTGAGAAACCAACTACGTTAAAGTAAAAACAGAAAGTTTTGTTCTAATAACTATTTTAAAACCACAGCTTAAGACCCAAATAAATCTAAAATACATAGTACTGCCCTGGCTGGTGTAGCTCAGTGGATTGAGCATCAGCCTATGAACCAAAGGGTCCCTGGTTTGATTCACCAGTCAGGGCACGTGCCTGGGTTGCAGGCCAGGTCTCCGGTAGGGGGTGCATGAGAGGCAACCACACGTTGATGTTTCTCTCCCTGTCTTTCTCCCTCCCTTCCCTCTGTCTAAAAATTAAAAAAATAAATAAAATCTTTTAAAAAAAAAAGTGGTACTGATGGACATTAAATATTGCTCATTCCTCCCAAATTTTTGTTGATTTTTGTATAGTGCAAGAACAGAGCAAACTTTTTGGACACCTTTCACAATTGAATATGGAGTTACTGCCAGCCATGACAATTATGTCAAGTGTTATGTCAGGACTGAGGTAACCAGGTGTAATGGGAATGCTCTTGTAGGAGGCCAAAACACCCAAAACCACAAGCCAGACATTTGGAGAAAGACTCCATCTGGACACCTGTATGAATGGGACCCCCCACCTCTTGTGGGCTGTAAAAACTCAGAAGTCCCACCACCCAGTGCGCAAGTTTGGCTCTACCATGAGTCACACTCAGAGCCCTGCCGGACTTCTACTCCACCAGACACATACCACCATTGTAGCCACCTGGCCTGAGACCCATGCCCACCTCTCCACCTGCGGACCCTGCCAGTAACCAGGACTTCACCCCACATGCTCTCTCTTCTTTCTTCTATTGCGTAAGCTCTCCCTCTCTATGTGTAACTTGCCTTGACTCTATGGGCTTATTAAGGAGAAGGTTTCCCCTAATAAACCTGGCGTTGTGGAAAGACACAACGTGTGTGAGTAACTCCTTTCAGGGATGCTCCCTTGCTCGCAACAATTGTTTTTTTTTTAGAACTTGTAGTAAGTAAAAGAATTTTGCCGTTGTCTTGCCAGTGTGCATACCAGCCTTGATAAAGCACTTTCTCTTTGAAATGTTCTGTGCAGCACTCTGAATACAAGCAGTTATTGAAAGCACAAGACTTGCATTGATTTTGTTTAATACAATGTTTGTAAGGAAGTCATGGTTTCTAGAACAAAGTAGTTCTATTTCATGAAAAATATTTCTTGCTCTCACTGGGTAGCCCAGTCGGTTACAGCATCATCCTAATATGCCAAGGTTGCCATTCTATCCCTCGTCAGGGCACGTAGAAGAATCAACCAATGAATGCATAAATGAGTGGAAAAACAAATCAGTGTTTTTTTCTCTCTCCCTCTCTTGCTAAAAATCAATAAATTAAAAAATGTTTTTTAAATATTTTAAGCATTAAAAAAACAAAACTTCTTAGCTCAAAAAGTAGTATGCAGATGTTTTTCTTCTTGTTTTGTAATAAACTACCCCCAAATTATTCACTTAGTAATGTTAACATAAGTAAATTATCTTATATATTTATTTTATTTATTATATATTATATATTATTTATTATATTTATTTTTATTATTACATAACAGTAATATACTAACATATAACTAAGTGAACCAGAAAAAAGTTAGGTTCTCACTCCCTTGAAGATAAAATCCAATATCCTAAGCTTGACATACCAAGTTCTTTCAGCCTCTCTTCAAATTACTTTATCGTTTCACTATTCCTACATGCCAAACTCTCAATCCACGCTTCTTTTATGCTTCCAAACCTGGAAGCTTAAGCATTCCTTCTGCCTGGAATGCTTTTCCTCTACCTTCTTCACCTCACAAACTCCTTCCTAGTCTTTGGAACCCAGATCAAAAGGCACCTCCTATGTGAAGCTTTTCCAATAGCATCTCTCTTCATTCATGTGTCTGTGTCCTTGAGGGAAGGACTCCATCTCCTATTTTTCCCTTATTATTATTATTTTTTAAGATTTTATTTATTTATTTTTAGAGAAGGGGCAAGGGAGGGAGAAAGAGAGGAGAGAAACATCGATGTGTGGTTGGTTGCCTCTTGCACGCACCTAACTGGGAACCTGGCCCACATCCCAGGCATATGCCCTGACTGGGAATCAAACCAGCAACCCTTTGATTTGCAGGCCAGCACTCGATCCACTTAGCCATGCCAGCCAAGGCTCCCTTATTATTTTTTAAAAGGGAAGTTCAAGAAATGCTCAATAAATGATAGAATGATAAATGAAATAAATATATGGATTTTGGGGAAGGTTACCCTGATCTCCTTGCAGAATATTAATGAAGGAAACAGGCTTATGTTTCTAAACTTGGACCACAAGTGAGAGGTAGCAGGCTCACTCGTGCGGATGAGAAATCAAAAGGATGTTATAGTGAGTCATATACCAGTGTGGCGCCCTAGGCCAGGGCAGGAGGGGACATAGGTCACCTTTCCTGATTGTTGAAACCAATAAGAGTTATAAAACCACCTCCCCACAGTTCCATTATATTTCCATACCTGTTTTTCCTGCTCTTGGCAGCTTGCCTACTTCTTCTACCCTCCTCTCTATAGCAAGTGACTTTTAGGTTTTTAAAGAAATCTAGCCCTGGCTGGTGTGGCCCAGTGGATTGAGTGCCAGCCTGTGAACTGAAGGGTCCTGGTTTGGTTTCCAGTCTGTGCACATGCCTGGGTTGTGGGCTGGGCCCCCAGTTGGGGAAATGCAGGAGGCAACTGGTTAAGAGGGAGAGCGATGTTTCTCTCCCTCTCTTTCTCCTTCCCTTCCCCTCTCTCTAAAAATAAATAAATAAAAATCTTAAAAAAAAAAAGAAATCTAGTACATAATACTAGATTGGAAATGAGGAAAATTGTGATATTCTTGAGTTGTGTTCATTTATCAGGGTCAGAGTATTGAGAAAATTGACCATTATTCACTCTTGACTATAAAATGTTAGTGTTCAAATGGTTACGAGTTGGCCATCGTTTGGAAAACTTTTATTTGGAAATAAATATAGGTTCACAGGAAGGTGCAAAAATAGTACAGGGATTTCCCATGTATCTTCACCGAGCTTCCCCCAATTTTAACATCTTACATAACTAGGATGCACTATCAAAACCAGAAAATTGACATTGGTATACTCTACATACCTTATTTACATTTTACCAGTTTTACATGCACTCATTTGTGTGTGTGTGTCTATGTGCTCTTAATCACAGGTGTAGATTCTCGTAACTACCACCACAGTTAAGAGATGGAATTACTCCACTCCTCAAAGATTCCTTGTACTATGTCTTTATAATCACACCCATGCTCAGGTCCTTCCTCCCTCTCCCAGCCTTTTAAATATTTTATTTATTTTTTTATGTTTGATATTTCTCACTAGCCCAAAAAAGAGGAGATGGGTTTTTCTGTTGATTCTTGTGCTGTTTTAAATGCTGGAAACAGACAGGAGGAGCATGGGTCTAGGAAGCTAAGCGAAACTTCTGTGCCCACCAGTGGGAAAATCATTCATTAATAGTAGCACAAAGATGTTAAAAGTAACACAAAGCCTCCTCATGGAAATGACTTTTATTCCTATACTGGTTAGTTTCCAGGAAAATGTACATTGGCCCTGTGTAGATAAACAGTTGGCATGGTACTAAAACTGATAGGTGTTCAGCAAATATTTATCAGGCAAGTACACTGATCCAAAAGGGAGCAATGCATTCCACAACCAGTTCCTAAGAGAATGCGAAACAATTCTCCATTTGTTCCAGAGGGCAGTTGTTTTCAAATTGGTAAAGCCTTTGCAAATGGAAAAGTAAACAGGTTAACAGGCCACCTATTTGCTTTTCCTGTTTACATAGCCCTAATTTACTTCTCCAAGCAGCAGACAAAACACAAAAATAGATCTAAAGTGCTGATTAAAGCCATGAACCTGAAACAGCACGCTGTAAGCTGCTTTCCATTCCCAAAATTTCAGAGATTCTCCACCAGATCCCTCTGTTAAATATTGTGTAGCTGCCTTTTAAGGGGCAGGAAAGGTACAGACCGGTTAGGTAATTACAATAGTTACCAAGTGGTGAGTGCACTTACCTTGGTAGTCTGCACAATGCTGAGAACTTTCATTTAATACATAAAGTAACCCTGTGAGATGTGTAATTTTATTATCTCCATTTTACAGTTGAGAACACTAAGTTAAATATTTTCCTTAAGGCCACACAACTAGTGACTGGAAGCTGTGGGATTTAAAACCAAATCAATTGACCACTGCGAGAAAGTTGGCATTCATGAGGTCTGAGGTGTGACACAGGAATATATACAGGATACTGTTTACAGCACCCCCGCCCGACACCTGGTAATTCTGATACACTGATTCCTTGGAAAGCACTGCTAGAATGTACTTCCTGTAAGGAATTCCCTGCAAATTGAGGTGCTGAGAACTCATAAACTTAGATCAGAGATACTCTTACTTCATAAACATGTACTTCAGATAGACAATGCTAAGTGACTAGTGGCTTTTGCCTGCTGACTTGGATGTAAATCTATTCCTAAATTGTTTGTGTCTTTACTTACTAATTTATTTTCCAGTCCATCAGCCCACCAGAAGTCTGAGTAAGTAAGTGTTGCAAACACTCCAAGGGAAAAGGAATGACTGGTAAATTACCTTGTAGCTATGGAGCATATGTTTAGTTACTTGCAGTACTGAGGTGGATGGATTCTGACAGTTTTCTAAAGTCTTTGCATTTACTTTTCCTTTACAAGAGGGAAGAAAGAGGAGGAGGGGGAGAACTAATAACTAGATGGTAACTCTGGATAAGAAGAAATAAAAATAAAAATAAAGATATATAATACCATAAAAAAGTTTCCTTTAATATGAAGCATATTTTGGCAAATGTAGGCATACAATTAGACTTAATGAAATGTTCTTAGTAAAATCTAAAGATTGCTCTATGAAGAATAAGTGTGTGAATTAACATAAAAAGTAGTTTTGTATATGTAGGCGAATAGAACACTAACTGAATTTGTTTCATTCACAAGAACATAAGAGGAAAATATCTCAGATCCCACTTGATTTCAACACACAAGCCAAAGGACTAATCAACCACCCACAAAGAATTAAACTATTTTCAACTCGTCATTCTGCAAATATGTACTATAATATTAAGATATGCTTAAAATTGCGTAAGGCAGAGACGTACCTGACCTTTTATTGAAAAGAGGAGGAGTCAAATATCCTGAAAGGGCTGGGACCTGCCTGCAGTCCCTCCGGAACTTCCTGTTGTCACCACACCTCTTGATTAGTTATCTGATCTGTCTCAGAGCAAAGCTCTCAGTTGAAACTCAGGCTCTGTGAAGGAAATCATTTTTGTGAATGTGACACACTCTCTCTCCAGTTTCCATATGCTGGGATTATACTTCTTCATCAGTTTGATATGCTTGGCCAGATCAGGTAAGTCATTTATTGAATAGTTTCCTTAATTATTTAAAAAACATTACTAGTATTAATGTCATTTTGCATTTTATCATGCTAGTTCCTTAATGTACTTTTTAAGTTTCATCCAATCATTTTTAAAAAGAAGATATGGATTAAATAAATTTTCTAATCCTGAAAAAAATTTATTTTTTCTCAGTGATAAAAGAAACTTATTCCTTTGAATTAACTGTTCTTCTGAGGTACAAAAGTTAAATATGTTGAAAAATCTAGAATAATGTTCTCATAGTTAAAATTTCTATGCCTTTCCACCTCTATGAAATAAGATTATTTTCTGGAAATTTAAAAATTTATTTTATTAGAAGATCTAATATATGGAGGGTAGGTTTTTATAGCATTTCTGCATTAAGGGTTTATTTAAATTGTTCTTCCAGAAAAACATAATTTTTATGTATGTAAAACCTTAGAATGGTGCTTGGCATATAGATAACTTAAAAACTAATAATCATAATTAAGAAATAAAAATTAAAATAGTAACAAAAATAAAGTGAAAAGCTTTTTTAAAAATTCAACACCTCTCAGTCTTTTTAGGAATGCAGTTCTTTTTCACATAGGTTATAATAATGTGGTACAATTTTTTTTGAAGGAAAATATATATTAGGATCCATAAAAATGTTTACACCCTTTGAAGTAGTAAAACAACTTTTAAAAGAGAAAGAACTTAGATGATACAAAGATGATTAGATCATACAAAGATGATTCTGTTATTTATAATACCTTGAAACTAGATACAGCAGAAGTGTACCTACATACAGGAATGGGTTAAATAAAACTAAAATGTCAGCAATGTTAAAGTTCTGTATGTATGACTATATATAAAGTTTAGATGGGAAATGGAAAAATTAAAATAGTTATATAAGGATTTCAGGCTTAGAAATAAATTTGGTTTTTGCTCAATCCCTCCACCCCTCAAACCCAGCCTCCCAACCTACTCCCCTCTCCCATAGCTGTCAGCCTGCCCTCTATGAGTCTGTTTCTATTTTGCTTGTTAGTTCATTTTGTTCATTAGATTCTACATGTGAGTGAAATCATATGGTACTTGTCTTTCTCTGACTGGCTTATTTCATTTAGCATAATGCTGTCTGTCACAAAGGGTAAGATTTCCTTATTTTTTACAGATGAGTAGTATTCTATTGTGTAAATGTACCACAGGTTTTGTATCCACTCATCTACTGATGGACATTTGGGCTGCTTCCAAATCTTGGCTATTGTAAAAAATGCTGCAAAGAACACATGGGTGTATATATTCTTTCAAAATAGTGTTTCAGGTTTCTTCAGATATATTGTGGAATCACTGGGTCAAGAAGTAAATATTTCTTACTTTTGCTTTTGAAGCTGATTTAACAGTAAGTTAAAATTTTACTAGTGATGATATTTTGAATCAACATTTTAAAGTGTGTTTACCTTTTTTTTTTAATTTTAAAAAGAAACATAAATTTAAGGGTAGCTTAAGGGGAGAGGGAGCTAACCATAACACAAAAACCTGATGATAATTTGTGGTTACTTCTTCCAGCCTCCCATTATATCTCTGTTTACAAAGTAGGAACTTAATTTTTTTGTGACCTGCCTTTCTACTTCATGTTACCTCATTAGTCAAGTCTTGTTGTAAATAGATTCTAGAAGACTCACTGCTACATGATAGAATCTAAGCAGACAGTGACACACTACAACACACTTCTGTAGCTACAAGGAAAAGATATAATTATAGCTGAAGCTAAATCTGGGCTTCTCAGTATCTGCAAAACTGTCAACTTGGAAATTTCAAGGCAAAGAGTACTGAATAATATGCATCTGGTAGCAGAAATTATTAACCGCTTTTTGCTTTTGCCTTTTTTGCCTTGCAGACCAAAAAATAGCAAGTGTAAGATATGATTCAGAAATCCTAAGGATACAAGGCATTCACTTTTGTAGATTTTTGTTTTGTTATTCTAGCCTCTAAAAATCATGATGGGAATGTTGGCCATAGTCTTATGAGTGTACAAGGCAAATTCTAGTGTGCACCAGACATTTCTGGGAAATTTGTTAGAAAAGCAGACTCTACCCTCAGAGATCCAGTCTCAGGGAGTTTGGTGTGAGATCCTAAAATGTGCATTTTTAATAAACTCTCAAGGTTTTACAGCTACAGGTGGTCCAAGGAACATGGTTGATAAATAGTGTTTTAAGTTAAGGCTCTTGTCCTAAGTATTTTTTAAAGTTACTCTGTTATCAGTCTTTTGGCCCATGGTAATTTGTGTAAACTAAGTAGATATTTTCCTAGAGAAAATAGCTTAGTGCCAAACACAGAGAATATTTCCTAGGATACTGGAAATTGTCTCCAAGTGATTTATAATTCCGTGTGTGTGATTCATTCCTCTCTAACACGAAAGCTTAGGTGAGTGAAGAGGTGGGGTGTGAAGGCATATACTTTGCACATGATTAAGAGGTGAGAGTTAAGAAACCTGGCACCTGATTTGTTTTCTAAATTGTATTCCAAAGAAATATAAACCAGGGGTTAAAAGTAGAGATATCTTTCCAGCCAAGAGGGCATTTTGCCCGTATACTTCTTGCCTGTCTGCCTGGGGTGTAGGTGGGAGGGTAGGGGGCGGGGAGAGAAACAACTGATATTTCCTGGCCAGCTACGAATGCTTCACATTCTAGCTCAGGACAGGTTTTTAATGCCAAATTCAGGTGATCCTCTGCACCAAAATATACACTGAGTTACTTTTCTTTTTAAATTTATTTTTAGAGTGGGGGGAGGGAGGGAGAAAGGGAAAGAAACACTGATGTGTGAGAGATATACCCATCCGTTGCCTTTCACACCTCTGCAGTTGGGGAACCAGCCCACAACACAGGCATGCGCCCTGACTGGAAATCAGACCAGCGACCCTCAGGTTTATAGGCTGACTGACACTCAATCCACTGAGCCACACCAACCAGGGCTACTTTTCATATTTAAAAAATTAAGTAGAATTTCATGGCAGCAACATGTCACCTCCCCCTTCTAATTTCTCTTAAAAAAAGGAGTCCAACTTATTATCTAATTTCTCCCAGGCAAACTTTCTGACCTAAAGAGATTTTTGTTTCTGGGACTTTTAGAAATTCCTTCAGAAAAGTGTTTTTCAGGCAAGCAAAAGAGTGTGCTCATTGTGCATTACTGGAAACATCCCGACTCCATCAATTAACATGCGGTGAGCTGTGTCCCAGACACTGACTAGCATTCATTGCCCAGCACGCAGTGCACTAGATGAGGCATCTCTTAGTCTTGGTCTGAATCTCACCAAATATTTTCAGGCAGCATTGAGCCGGTATACCTGGCCTTGGACTTCTGTTCTAAAGAAGTTATTAGCACACATCTGCATCGTATTTGGGGGTAGGGGGAAATGATAGCTAGCTCGAGCATGCCTTGGAACCAAAAAGTTGGACTAAAAAGGTGTGAGCCAGGGCCATGCTTGCTTTACTTCCTGTCTGGATACCGTGCATCAAGGTTAAATTTGGTGGAATTTCACAGCTGTCAATTGGGTTTGGAAGTTAGTCGATTAAAGGTTACCCCGTGGGTCTGACAGAAACTGATACTTTCAATTTTAATAACTTGACTCAGCCACTTGGCAGTATAATACGAACCTACCTTTGCTTAGAGGCTCTCATAGAATGAGAGTCTCCTCTCTTCTTACGCATACTCACACTTGCTTCAGCAATGGGTTGTTTCTGTCCATGACTCCATCATCTTTCTCGAAGGTGTTTCTTCTTTCTGTAGAAGTTTTCCCTCAATCAGAAATGTGGGGAATGTTATCAGCTCCCCCAAAAGCAGGTAGAAACTAAAAGGCCAGAACGGAGTGTGACACCGAGACAGCACGGGCAGCTTTATTTAGTTTCAGGGCGGTGTGTCTCTTGAAGGCAGAGCAAAGGCTCCTTTGGAAGTTTCACCCAGGGTTGTCAGTGCTTAGCCTTATCTAAGGAACTCTCCAACTGAGACCCATAAAATAAGTCAATTTCGGCAACAGACGTCTCTATTCTGGGTTGTCTTCTAGAGAAATATAGCTGGTGGTTAAAAGTGGAGGTGTCCTTTCAATCAAGAGGACATTTTGTCTATCCAACCCAATTTTCTCTGGCAAAGAGAGAACAAAATAACAATGATATCCCCAAGCCTGAGAATAAGAGTAGTAGTTTATTTTGCACATAAATAGGTACAAACCCTTCCCTGCCCCCCGCCCCCCCAACAGAGTGACCATGGTGCAGGCTTTAACATTTCAGCGATAGAAATGAATCCCCAACCTGTCTCCAAGGGGGAAGAAAACACATTGGAAAACTGAGAGCCTGTTTCGATTTGGACAGAAAAATAAAACTTCTGCCCAGTCACTTTCAAAAGACTTTTCATGCTTTCACCCTGGTCCTTCCACAAAATATGAAACTTTAGGAACCTATTTTTTGTTTGTTTTTATTGAGCTGTAATTCACCCATGCTATTCACCCATTTAAAAGGTTCAATTCAGTGGGGTTTTTTTTTGTATATTCACAGATACGTGCAACTATCTGTCACCAGTCAATTTTAGAACATTCTTATAACATCAAAAAGGAGCCCAGTACCCTTTAGCTATTGCACCCTAACCTTTCTGACTCTTACCATACCCCAGCCCTGTGCAACCACTAGTTTGCTTCTTGTCTCTATAGATTTAACTATTTTAAACATGTCATATGAATGGAATCACATAATATGTGTTTTGTGTGTTTGTGTGTGTGTGTGAGACTTTCACTTATCAAATTATTTTCAAGATTTATCCTTCTTCGAGTATATGGAACCATATTTGTTAACTAAAGGGTATTTAATTAGCAAAAAAAAAAAATCCAGCTTGAAATAGCAGCAACAGAACACCTATCTGGTCAACATTCTAATTACAAGACAAAATATGGTTATTTTCAGATCATTTAATTGAAATTAAAAGAAATTTTAATTTCTTCCTATGCTTATTTTTTCAGATTTGGGTTGTCTTTGTTTATAAGACTGCCCTGGAAATTTGTTTTCCTGAATAGATGCTTCTTATCTTTTCAAATCAGCTAGCTTTGAATTTTGCTTCCAAAAGGAATGCTTGAGCTTAGCTAGCTAAGTCTCTAAGGCATGAAAAACCAACCTCTTGTTTTCATATGAGAAAACTGATGGCTCCACTGGGCTGTTTTACCTTGTTAATGACAGAGCCAGAACCAAGTCCAGTTCTATGGCCGGGGTGAAGCACTGCCATCTGTATACTGGCCGATGAAATTTCCTTTTTTTTTGAAGATTTTATTTATGTAGTTTTGGAGAGATGGGAAGGGACGGAGAAAGAGAGGGTGAGAAATGTTGGTGTGCAAGAGATACATTGACCCCCAACTAGGGAACTGGCCTGCAACCTAGGCATGTGTCCTGACTGGGAATAGAACCAGCAACCTTCCCGCTCACAGGCCAGAGCTCAATCCACTGTCACTTACCTGTCATTAACAAGGTAAAATAATGTATGTATTGATTTTTAAAGAGAGAGAAAAACATCAATTTGTTGTTCCACTTATTTATACATTCATTGACTGTGTTTTTTTTTTTTTTATCCTTACCTGAAGACATGCTTATTGATTTTAGAGAGAGAGGAAGGGAAGGAGGGAGAGAGGGATAGAAACATCAATGTGTGAGAGAAACATCTTTTGGTTGCCCCCCGCACACACCCTGTCTAAGGACCAAACCCTCAACCTAGGTGTGTGGCCTGACCAGAAATCGAACCTACCTTCGACCTTTCAGTTTATGGGACAATACTTCAGCCAACTGAGCCACACCAGCCAGGGCCATTGATTGATTCTCATATGTGCCCTGATGGGGGATGGGACCCACAACCTCAGTGTATCCAAAGGATGCTCTAACCACCTAAGCTACCCAGCCAGGACCTAAATGATACTTTAATATAATTTAATATTTTAATGTGAATGATAATATGCATACTATTAATAAGATATTAAAATGCATTATTCTAATAATGCATAATAAATCACATGCATAAATAATATTCTAATGCAGTATTTTTATTTATTTTTTCCCAGATGAGGATTTATTGGCGTAAATGTAATCATATAAAAACATAAGTTATGACAAACACAGTTGCCATGTGCCCTCTCCCCAGCTTCCCCACCCCGGGGCCCAGGCCCCTGAAACCCTCTCCTAAGGAAGAAAGAGGAAGGGGGAGCCCTGAAACCGCCTAAGAAGGCCACAGCCCCTAGTTCTGTGTAGGGCCCGCGAGGGTGGAGTGGGAGAAACCAGGTGCTGTCTCAGCGCATCCGGTAGTTGGTGGAGCAGGACAGCTCACACAGCTGGCCCTTGAAGTCCAAGCCAATGGTGAAGTCCAGGTCCCGATTATTCTTGGCATTGGGCTGTGTGCCAGTGGTGCCAAAGATCTCCTCACCCGTCTTCACTGTCAGGCAGTCCTCCATGTAGAACACTTCCTGTTTCCAGTGCGGTTACTGGTCTTGGGGCTGGTGGAGGAGCCGGGCCTCTTGGCTGTGGATGAACATGTTGAAGTGGGCCACCAGGATGTGCACGTAGTCGTTTTGCTTCACCTGCAGGGAGAAAGGAGAGGCGAAGGTCAGGTCTTTCACTTCACAGTGCAGATGTTCACCTCCTTTATGAGGCGGGGATCGATGACCAGCTGCTTGGGGTCCACCACATTTACCAGGGGCTCCTTGATGGCCACGTGCTTGATGCAAGACATGTCAAGGCCATACACGTTCTCCCACCAGTGGATCTTGTAGTCCTTGTATTGCCGGTCCTCGATGGCCGTCATGTACACTGTACTACAGCGTGCCTCAGTCTAGGAAGATGAGACCAGCCACTTGTCTCGGGCATAGAGCACAGTGTTGCGCATTTACTCATAGAATAGACAGTAGCCCATCCCACCCGCTGCTGATGATGTCAACCTTCTCCACGGGAAGCTCCACTCCCCTACCTTCCCCTTGATGATGGTCACCACACGGTCTGACTTGTCGGCTTTGACAATCTTCACCACATAATCAGAGAGACTGGAATGCTCGATCCCGCGGACCTTGTGGCCCCGGGCTTGGCAGCAAACATGAAGAGAATGCCGGCACCTGAGCCCACGTCCAGCACCACCTTGTCCTTGAAGAGGTGCCGGTTGTGAAACATGGACTTGCGGGAGGTGAAGGTGCACAACTTACCTTTCGGCATTGCCTCGTGGGCGTAGGAGTCAAAATAGTAATCTTTGGACATCATTTCCTCAGCATTGGGCTTCTCACTGCTTTCTGCTTGGCCACAGGAGACCTCCAAGATGCAGCCGATGGCCTCTGCTGCCGTCATCTTCACCCACACCCACTCCTCGAGCCGCCGAGACCCCCACCCCCCCGCAGCAATGCAGTATTGTTAAAAGATGAAAGTCAATGCAAATAAGTCCATGATGGACAAAATAGCAAAAATTTAAATAAAAATAGACTGTTTGCTTTACAACTTTGTGTCATAGTGCTTTAGGAAAAGTCCTTTCTAGTCAAGCAGCCATTCCTGAACCCACGCTGCCTTCACTTCCTTGCTGGATGGTTTATGGGTGTTGATAATGGTGTGTAAGCAGATTGAATGGTGGGAAGGAGTATATCTTTTGTCTTTATTTATTTATTTTAGAGATTTTATAAACTTTTCACACTTGGTTGAAAATATGAGGATATTTTGATAAATACATACATATATATAGTGTTCTTCTTTTGATTCAGGCTCAGTTTTCCTCGGGAAGCACTATGTAACAGATTGTCATTATTATGATAATATTATGTGTGAGAAATTGAAGCCCAGACAAGTTAGGTAATTTAATTACCAGAGGTCACATAGCTAGTGGTCTGACTCCAAAACCCATGCTCTTTCTAAAATCATGTTGCATTTTTGTTTAAGACATTAGACGATTTTTTTGTAAGTAGGCAGACAGTAAACATTTTCTGCTTTGTGCACATTAGTCCCTTGGCTCCACCTTATAGTAAGGAAGCAGCCGTAGGCAATACATAAATGGGCATGGCTGGGATTTGGCCCATGGGTGTCCATGCCTTTGATTGTATAAAACACCTCAGGCACAAATATGTAATCTTGGAAGGTGTTATGGCTAGGTGTCACTTATATCCTAACTTGGATATGTTTCATTTAATGTAACAGAGGGAAGACAATAAATGCTAATCAGGCCTGCTCTATATAGGAATCTGAATTCCTTATTGGATGGGAGAGGTCACCCATCCCATTGTAATTTTCCACTGGTCAACAGGAAATGGCATTTCAGAGTAATTGAATTTCAAAGTAGTCTGAAAAGGAAAGACAAAGTTTCTCCTCTTTCATACAAACTCTTAACAGAGAGATTAAGCTTTAGAAACCAGTTTAACACGTTCTGTGTTTACTTGGTTTGGTTATGGTAATACTAACCTTTAGCAAACTGACTTTAACAAAATGGAAAAATAACCGAAAGGAGGTTTGCTTTCTAAAGGCGTGCAAATAGTTAATCATTTTAGTAATACCAACATAAAGTAGAACTTAAAAACAATATTTATGAGGGTGAAGCAATTTAACAAATTCGCTATTTGCAAATATCTCACCCTTGCACGCTCTCCACATTACCTGAGAATTTAGGATCCAATAACAAGACAAGCTCCTATGTGAGGTGCTGAGAACACTGGACAAAAAAAAAATAACACAGTCCCTGCCCTCATGGAGCTTAAATTAATTTGTAACGGGGCTCAAAATAAGATAAATTTAATGTTTCCTTAAAATGTTATTAATTCTGAGACAAAAAGGGTTAATAATCTTAGGCAATTTTAACCCAAGAGCTGCAGAAATAGCACACAAAACCCACTTTTGTTTGCATGTTATTTTCCAAGCCTTGTCATCTGCAGGTATATATAGTTTTGCAGATATATTTTCACAGTTTGTCATAATGCACATGTCATTTCATACTCCATTTATGTTATAAGTATTACATCATATACTGTTTTTAGTATTTGTATGGGTCATTCTGAGTGGCTAAGTAATATGTTAACAAGTCGATATTTATGCAGGAAACATTTATTGATGCCAACTTTGCGCCAGGCCCTGTTCTTGGCAATACAACAATGGATAAACAGACAAAGAGATTATTTATCTTGGAGCTTCTACACTAGAGGAGGAAGCTATTTAAGAATAAGGAAAGAATGCTTCAGGTATGTGGTATGAGAAAAGCAAGTAACATTTAAGTTGAAACTCTCAAGTGTAATTCAATACAAGAAGAAAGTAGAATAATGTCTCTATATCCTGGGGGAAAGAATATTTTTCAAAGTCAGGTCATCATTTAGGCCAAGGAATTCATTTACAGATGTGAATGAACTTAGGAAATACATTATTCATTATTAGCTCTTGAACAGACAGTAAGAACTTTTCACCCGGGGCAAATGGAAAAGCCGAGGAAAGGGACTCACTGTAAGCAATGATTGTGTACATTATCATAAAACTGCATAGCCAGGGAACTATGTATGATTCTCGAAGATAATTTTTATACACAGCACATTTGCAATATTCACAGTAGTTATGTTCTATAAAGTCACTCTAAACACTGGATTAGCAAATACTGGACCATTGTTCCTACGGGAAATATAGGGTTACCTTTCCAAGAGCCTCTGGTTATGTTTTTGTTAACTGATCAATACATAATCTTATTTTATGTGCATTCCTGTTTAAAGACACCTCAGTTAATACATATTTTGATTCATAAACATTGATCTCACAGCCAACAAGACTATAACTCATGCTTGACCAAAGCTTATCTGACCTATGTTTTCTCTATAAGGCACATCATAGCCTTCTTGAGTTTAAGAGCATCAGACCAAAAAAAAAAAAAGTTAGACAGCATCTAAGGACTAGGCTTGGGGGCCATTTTAAACAGAAAGATCAGCCCTGGCTGGTGTGGCTCAGTGGATTGAGTGCCAGCCTGCAAACTAAGAGGTCACTGGTTTGATTCCCAGTCAGTGCACATGCCTGAGTTGTTGACCAAGGTCCCTGGTTGGGGATGTGCTAGACAACTGGTCAGTGTATCTCTCATACACATTGATGTTTCTATCCCTCTCTCCCTCCTTTCCCTCTCTCCCTCCTTTCCCTCTCTCTGAAAGTGAATAAATAAAATCTTTAAAAAAGAAAAAGAAAAATCAATCAGAAAAAGCACAAGAAGGGAAAAAAAGTGGTAGTAAATAGACAGTGAAAAAGATGTTTGTGAGAGTTGAAATAAGAAGACAGGGTGTTGTGGTACTGGACCTCAGCTGAGAGTGGGCATGTGTCCCACTCACATTTTTTACCTCTCTGCACATGCCCATGAATAACCGCAAAAGCACCTTCTGTGAGTATGGATTTTGGGGATTACAAATAAATTTTAGCAAATAAATTCACAAATATGAAATCCACAGAAAGGATTGACTGTATTTTGACAATGGGGACAAATGGTGTATGTCTGTGTGAGTGCGTGTATGGTTGAGGAGGGTGTCAAGGAGATTATGAGACAGTGTAAATGCCTTAATTTTCTCATCTTTCTTGGTAGGAATAAGGAAATACAACAGACTCAGTAAATAGAACAGGAACTCTCTTTGATTGATACGCCATTATAGAAGCTTAAATATTTATTTTTAAACCAAGAAAGGGATCACCAGATGAGCTAAAAATAATTTCACAACTAATAAAATCAGGAGGTAGAAGTCAGGTCAGCGGAGACGAGCCCTGAGTGTGCTAATGCCCTCATCGCGTATTCACAGAGAATCACTAGATACTGTCTCAAGTCACTAAAGCAAGGACTAGAGCAGAGTTAAGGAAATAAACTGTTTTTGACAAAGGTAAGCAGCAAGACAAATGGCAGAAATCAGCAATATGCCCCACGACAGTCTGGGACAGAGCTTCCTGATGCCACACAGATCCTTGCTAGGGGTTCACATTGGAGGATAATTCAGTCTGAATAAATATACCTAAGTTCAGAGCAGTTCTGCACAGTCTACTTGGGGCCTACAGTCCACACATTTACATCCAATGAAATTGAAGTTTATATATTTCATACAAAGTTATAAAGGTTAACACTGAGGGAATTAAAGCAGGCTCTACACTTCCCAGCATGAGAAAGAGTGCATAAATGAAAACCGCAATCCATAGAGCAGAAGATAACTACAGAAACTAAGGAAGCACTAAAATGAGAAAATATAGCATTACAGTATTAAATCCAGGTGTGTCATTTTCTGTCCTCCAGGAAGCAGACACCAAGATCCAGTTGGACATGTGTGGGATTTACTCTAGGAAATGCACATAAAGGATGAAGGGGATGGGAGGAAAGGAGGAGGCAGAGAGAGCCTTCCCACCCTGATACAGATCTGGCGTCTGAGAAAGGAGTAGGGGAAAGGAAGGATTGGGTAGGACGAGCCTCAGCACAGTTCTGAGGCTATTTCAACCAGGCCGAGCCAAAGGCGCCTGTTACTGGAATCCTACCTGAGGCAGGAATGGCCTGCCTGGCCTGGCTCCAATACCCCACAGTGGTCAGTCATTGTCTGGGAGCATCCCCGGGAAGCGATGGCTTCAGTGGGAATGTGGACCACCCTGGAGGCACAGTCAGCTTAACTGTGCTCCCTGAAGAAGGATCTCTTGAAGGCAGGCCTGAGTAAGGCCCTTCTGTGGCCTTCACACTGGCTATTATGTGTTATGCCAATAAATGTGAACGCATCTACTTTTTAAAAAAATGCTCTCGGATTGAGTCATAAAATAAAACCTAGCTAGATGCTTCATGTAAGACCTCTTAAAGGGATTCAGAGTTTTTAAAAGGATAAAAACATGCTAGGCAAGTGCTAACAAAAAGAAAAAGCTAAGTTATGGCTTTACTGTCATTTGGTGGAATTCAAGGCAAATAAAACACAGAATGAAAAAGGATATAATTTCTGAAACATTATGCATAGATAATAAAAGTAAAAACCTATGAAGCTAAAATTTAATAGTTTGGGGAACTTGAATTTGCCCCTCAGTGTGATACTGTTATTTATACTTCGTAAAAGAAATGCCCCATTGTTGGTATTTAGATACATTATTTCTACGTGATAAGAGAACAACATTCCTGATTCCCAGACCATGTCATACTCCCTATTTAAATTCTCATTTCACACCATATCTCTGTTACATGGCTTAAATCACGAGGTGCAGTTTTTTACTCGTTTTTGTGTTTTGTTTCATTAGCGCCAGATCCTCCCTTGGAAATGCCACCTGACACAGAACTTAGCATAGAACAGGCTCTTGTTGAAAGAACTGTACATTTCCTCTGAAGATGGGAGATAATATATGTAAAGCTGTTGTAATATTTTGTACTGAAGAGAGGAACTAGGAAAATCTGTTTTTCACCCAGTACTTGCGGCAGACTTTTCCAGAGCACAATACCATTATATAAAAAACTAGGACATTTAAAAATACATGAAATCCAAGTGGTTCTATCAAATGAAAAATAAAAATTCATTTGTACTGCGCTCTTTGCCATTCACTAACTTGGCATTTTCGAGGACTTCTAATAAAGACTCAGCAAGTCCAGGAGGCTGGTTGCGCCTTCCCGTAGACACGAAAGCTGGCAGTTGCTGCTAGTGAACAGCTCAGGCCCAAACTTCACAGTCTTCGCTGGGTCTGCCAAGGACTCAGATACGTGACTTCAGACACACTGACTCAATATTGCTCATTTGCCTCAAAATAAACAGACATAATAAACAGCTCCATTCTTTGGAAAGGAATCTCTGTTTTCCCTAGCAAGAACCCATTCATAATTATCTCCACAGCATTCCTCTCTTGGGCAGGTAGATGGTGAGCGAAAGATGCTGTAATTCCCCCCAGGCTACCTGGTGAGTCAGTCCCACAACCAGCAACGAAATCCAGTTTTACTTAAGGCGAAGACCGAGAGGCTCAGCCCTACCTACCCTGTGACGCGTTCTATTCAATAAAGTGACTAAATAGTCAATTGTGTGCTCTGGGTCTTGCTCTACAAGCATGAGTTTCAGTCTGTGCTCTGCAGGAGCATGCAGTGCATAGGAAGAGAGGATCAAAGGGGCCAATAATGGAGAACGTATTCACATAGATGAGTAAGCTCTGACATCTAATGCACAGAAGAGTGCCTGTAGTTAACAGTACGGCATTGCATACTGGAAATTTGCTAAGAGAGTAGATCTTAAATCTTAATCACCACACACACACACACACACAAAGGTAGATACGTGAGATGAAGGAGGTGCTAACAAAAAACCTTAATGTGGTAATCATTTCACTCTGTGTGTGTGTCATGAGATCATCACATTGTACACCTTAAACTTACACAATGTTATTTGTCGATTATATATCAGTAAAGCTTGGGGTGGGGGATAAAGGTAGTATATTGCGAGCATGCCTCACTGCACATGCTGCTTGACAGTGTAGAGTAAAAGGAGGAATGTGTGAGCTTGGGGCTCCCTATTTTCTAGGGTGAGGGATTTCAAATCTTCCTTAATTTTTAACCTTCTGTTTGAGTTTTAGCTCATTCTGTTTTAGAACCTCACTGACTCCTGAGTACCAGAGCCTTTGCAAGAAGTTTCAAATAAAAGCATACATGAATGGATCCAGGTTATTAAGAAAGGGTACAGACCCAAGGAGCAGGGCTACTCTGAGGCTCACAGTCAGGGAGCAGCAATTTCTGCACAAGTGCAGCTTCACTAAGAATAGGGGCCCGAGGCCAGTGCTTTCTAATTCCTGTTGGAGGAAGTCAGAACAGATGTTTCCCAAGACACTCTTGTCTTCTGTTGGACAGTTGCAAGTCAACAGTCTTCCCCATCTGTTCCCTCCCCACCAAGAATGGCAATCGCAGGCCTTTGTCCACCCGCCCGAATATCCTGAAGGACCGCGGCAGGCTTGCAGCCAGGGATTGTTTGTCGCTCCACTTCACCTCCTACTTGGCTGTTTGCTCTGGGCCAAGCAGCATGTGGGAAAGTAGGTCACAACACAGTTTTAAATAATTCTTGTAATTAAAAATGCAATACAGTCTTCCCAATCATTATAATGTTGTGTTATTACCAATGCTGAGCAGAGTTTTATTTTTAACTGTTATTTGATCTTGGTTCTTGACCAATGCCTTATGTAATGTTGCAAAAGTAACACTCTGTCTCCTTACCTAAGGGCTCCAAAGCCCTTCCTTCCAACACCTCTTTTATCTTGCAACGTGATCTTTAGTTTATTTCTAACTCCTTACTCCCTTTCAAGCAGATGTCTTAAGCATTCCTTTCTACTTTCATTTTCTGATATTAGAACTCAGAGTCTCCCTCTCAGCTTGTACACATAGGCATGTCATTGATATAGTCCTGTCCCCTTTCTTCCTTTTATTTAAGCTTTTTATTTGGAAATAATGTTAAACTTGCAGAGAAGCTGTAAGAATAAATACACAGAACAACAATAATGCTTTGCACAGATTCACCTACTGTTAGTATTTTACTACATATGCTTTACCATTTGTTATCTCTCGACTCCTAATTTATCTTTCTGAACCATTTGAGACTAAGTTGGACATTTACGTATAAACACTTCAGTTGCGTTTCCTAAGAATTAGAATTTTTCTCTTACATAACCGTATATGATTATCAACCTCAATTAATTTAACATTATACCAAGTTTCTATCTAATTTAGTGTCCATATCCCAATTTTGTCAATGACCCAATAATTTCTGTTATTGTATTTTTCTCTTGCATTACAGGATGCAATCTAAGGCCAGGTATTACATTTATTTATCCTGTCTCTTTAGTCTCCTTTAACCTAGAACATTTCCCCAGACATTGTTTGTCATTTATGACACTGACCTTTTTTAAGAAATAGAATATTCCTCATTCTGTGTTTGTCTGATTTTCCCTCGTAGTTAGATTCAGGTTATGCACTCCCCACTGACCTACTGTACCGGTGATGCCATGTCCTTCTCTGTGCATTATAGCTGGAGGCACATGCTGTCCATCTGCCCCGCCCCCCCCGCCGCCATTGGTGGTGCTCATTTGGATAACCTAGTCAAGCTGTTGTTCAGTTTCTCTATTGTATATTACTACTTTTTCCAAATCACTGATAAGCTATCTGTGGGAGACTTTTTAAGCCCATACACAAATGTTCCTCTTCAGAACTCACGCACACTTGGTTCAGTATCCATTGATGATCCTTGCCTAACCAATCTTTATTTTTTTAAAAAAGATTGTATTTATTTTATTTTAGAGAGAAGAGAAGGGAGGGAGAAAGAGAGGGAGAGAAGCTCGATTTGCAAGAAATCAGTTTCTTGCCAACTGATAGCATCCATCAGTTGCCTCTTGCACGCCACCATTCGGGGACCTGACCGGTAACCCAGACATGTGCTGTGACTGGGAATTGAACCAGTGACCTTTTGGTTTGCAGGCTGGCACTCAATCTACTGAGCCACACTAACCGGGGTCCAATCTTTATTTTGGTGATTGCAAAATGATCAACTCCAACTTTAACTCCACATTACCTGTTGGCATTCAGTATTACACTAGAAGCAAGAGTCCTCCTCTTGCCTTTATTTATTTATTTTTTAATCATGGATTCCTAATTTTTTCCAAGGGCCTATACTTCATTAATGTCCTTAATTATTAAATTATCCCAGATCTGGCAAGTGGAAGCCCCTTCAAGCTGGCTCCTGTATCCTTGGGACTTGCCGTTAAACACTCCTTTACTTTCTGCTGTGACAAGATGCTCCATTCTCATCTATACTGTGCCCTCCTCATCCCTAACTTCTCTTCTAAAGCCATCTTTAGAGCCTGTTCAGCAGGATGAATGTTTGAAGGTGGTGCTTTGAGTAGCAAAGAAGGAGAGGTCCAAAAACACCACTATGGTCAACAGTTTCAGATACTGATGCTACTGAATGGCTCATGGTAGGCACGCCACATTCTCCACTGCCGTCTTAGGCAGGTGCCTAAACAAGGAGAGAGGTGCTTGGACCATGTAGTTTCAGTTACTCTAGTCCTCTCCTGTGTGCTGGGATCAGTGAGGGATACAGAAGATTATAAGTTGCCATTCCAAGGAGACTGTGGCCTAGCAGGATAGACATACATGTACCTAAATGCCCATAATACACCCCTGAAAGTATTTTCGTTGTGCTGTCAATGAGGTCCATAAAGGGGTTTGGGGAGTTTTGGGATGAGGGACAGTTTTTACAGTTGGGAGAAGGATTCACTGAGGGGAGTTTTGGGGTTAGAACTTGAAGGAGGTAGAATTGGAAAGATGGTTTTCCTGGTGAAAAAGTCACTATGTATGAACTCTGAATCAGGTATGACTTTACAACTAGATCTAGCTCCTTTCCAGGTGCTGTAACTAAGGCACATAGGACTCCATTTAGTATAGGACTTGATGCCCAGCTAAGGAAAGAACTGTCACAATGTCATCTAATTTTTGCTTTCAGACACAGATGAAACATGTCCTTCATTCACCAAACTGAGCTTTCACAGTGCAGTGGTTGGTACAAGACTAAGTGTGAAGCTCATGCTCTACACAAGGAGAAATTTGACCTGCGCACAAATCGTCAACTCTACATTTTTGGGGAACTTGAACGTGACCAGGAAAACCACCTTCATTGTCCATGGATTCAGGCCAACGGGCTCCCCTCCAGTTTGGATAGGGGACTTGGTAGAGAGTTTGCTCTCTGTAGAAGACATGAACGTGGTAGTTGTTGATTGGAATCGAGGAGCTACAACTGTAATATACAACCATGCTTCTAGTAAGACCAGAAAAGTAGCAGAACTCTTGAAGGAATTCATTGACCGAATGTTGGTAAGGGAGAATTCTCTTAGGTGATTCAGGGCTAAATTGAAACTGGCCCATTATCTGAAGAGTTAAAGCCAAGACATATCTGCAGTGAACAGGGGGACTATTTTGCAGATCCAAATAAGCCCCAGGGAAGGTGGGGGGAAGGGGTGGAGGGAAGACCCCTGTGCGTGGTGGTACAGGTTGTTTCCTGCACTAGGCACCTGCCTAAGGGAACATCACTGGCATTGTAGACATTGTAGATTTATGTACTTATTAAGATAATTTTCCAGCAAATGACAGCAAAGTGTCCTGAGGAAGGGGCATATTTTTCTAACTCACATAAAGCTGTCCTATGGGGTAGCAGAGGTTCTGTCTATAAGTTTCCTGGCTGCAAAAACTAGAACCTCCTTAACTTCTAAACCTGTTCCTTTTTCTAGAAATGCCAAACGTTTAGTGACCATATTGTCCAAAATCAAAACTGATACACATGGTCTGATGAATGATTTTTGTGTATATATGATTTATGTCTTTAGAAGACTTACAAAGATTAAATAAATCTTAAATTTTACTCAACGATTTCATGAATTGCCACTTTTTTTTTAAAGTGACTTGATATTGTAACTATTTCACAGGGAGTCACTGGGGCCAGCAGTGGCATAAGTTTTATAAGAGCTCCCCACCCAAGTCACAGCCCTGGAAAAGTAAATTTTTAAAAAAGATTTTATTTATTTATTTTTAGAGAGAGGGGAAGGGAGGGAGAAAGAGATGGGGAGAAACATCGATGTGTGAGAGTTGATCAGTTGTCTCTCGCACACCCCAAACTAGGGACCTGGCCTGCAACCCAGGCATGTGCCCTGACTGGGAATCAAACCAGCAACCTTTCAGTTCACAGGCCAGCACTCAATTCACTGAGCCACACCAGCCAGGGCTGGAAAAGTAAATATTAAAATGACTCATGACAGATTATCTCAGCAGGTTGCAGTCAATGTGATCCATTTCCACCTTATTTTTTTCCTTCTTTCCTTCCCTCTCCATGGTGAATTTAGATCACTGAGCCAGCATGACGGTTAAAAAAAAAAAAAGTTAATCAAAACGTATTGTTGCCCTTCTTCCCAATTGAGAAGGTTTTAAAGATGCTTTGGCTTGGTTTCTAGAAGAAGCATGAAAAGGAGACACTGTGGCCTAGAGGTTAAGGCAGAAGTTGGGAGGTGGACAGGCTGGTATGAATCCCACGCTGAGCTCTCCCCACTGCCTGACCTTGGGCAGGTCACTTCAACTCTGGGCCCCCGTTTCCTCATCTGTATGATGAAAGGAATAGTATTAACTTTGCAGGGCTGTTGTGACACTTCAGTGAGATGAGGGATACGAGGTACTTAGAAACGGTTCCCCAAAATCAACAGATAGGACAATTCTCCAAATGTTGTTAATTCCTTGGCCTCCACAGTTTGTAATGATGGACCTCTTGAAATTCCAGGCAGAAGGAGCATCTCTTGACAACATTCACATGATTGGTGTAAGTCTAGGAGCCCACATATCCGGGTTTGTTGGAAAGGAGTACGGTGGGCAGCTGGGGAGAATTACAGGTAAGGCTTCCTGTGAACGGGCATGGGATGGTTGGCCTGGGCAGGGTGTTCACCGGGGGAGCATGCCAAGGGTGTCCAACCCACAGCCTGCGAGCTGCATGTGGCCCAGGATGGCTGTGAATGCGGCCCAACACAAAATTGTAAATTTACTTAAAACCTTTTTTTTTTTTTTTGCTCATCAGTTTTTGTTAGTGTTTGTGTATTAATGTGTGGCCCAAGACAACCCTTTTTCCAATGTGGCCCAGAGATGCCAAAAGGTTGAACCCCTGATAGGCGGTCCAAGTCCTTGGGTTGGAAGCCAGCTCTTTCATTTATTTAATGTCTCTGAGCATGCGTCTTCTTGTGCAAAAGGAACACCACACTCATGTGGACACCGGGTTATTAGTTAATAAGATATGTGCAAAGCACTCTGTAAATTGTATATGCCACAGAAAATATTGGTGGTGACTTTATTTCTCTTATGTTCCATGGGGATTTGATCTCTGTGCCTCAAGCAGATACCTTTCTTCCCTTTATTTAATCAGAATAGCTTGAACTACATACCTAATAAGTTTCTGTCCCCAGGCACAGCTGGAGTTTCAGGATAGGACATTGAGATGGGAATTTTGATGGCTGGGGCTTACTCTCTGAATATCAGCTTTCAAGCTAAAACTGGATAAAAACACTCAGCAACACAGCGGGTCAAATCCCAAACAAACTCGTGCTGGGTTCTCTTGCCTAATGCTCCAGAACTTCCCTTTGCTGCACACGAAGGACTGAGAGGGGCTTTCTCTTTCAGACACTAAGGCTTCTTCCATTCATATCTTTCCCAGAACCCATCCTCACGTGGAAATAGCTATTTTAATTCTAGGAAATCTGGAAGGTAGAAGAAGGAGGAAGGGGAGAGAGAAATGATGCAAACCAACTGCATTTGGGAGATAAGCTTTCAGGGCTGCAGGTCTGAATGCACTGCTTCACTTGACAAGTCATTCTCCTCTGATTCTCTCTCTCTCTCTCTCACACACACACACAGGCACACACACACACACACACACACACACACCCCTTTTGCTAGTACTTGAGGTTGCAATCCTTTTCCTGGCTTTTTTTTCTCTCACTTTTACCCCAAAGGCCAAGTCTGCCCTCATATTCTTAGTTACTTGCTTTCCTAGGGAAAGCTCTTTGCAGTTTTAAAAATTAGTATTATATTTTAGAAAGCAAAATGTTCTTACTTTTTAAAAAGTTTCCTTTTCCCTCATGGGTACAAAGGACAGATGACTTGAATTTGCTTGTGGCCCTTAATTTTGAGAGCTCCTCTTCTGGCAGGTGGGACTTTTCCCAGTAGTGTTTAGAAGCTGACCAAGTCTTCAAAAAAAAAAAAAAAAGAAGGAAGGGAGCAAAAGTTCTGATTTGTAGCATTTGCTGATTTCCATGGTATATACACACTGCTGCCATGGCTGAGTTCAAGCTACCAACCTGACATCACTGACCACAAAACTTGGGGAGAGATGAGCAAATCTGCTCTCCAGTCCTGGTCCCAAACCGACACTGCCTCGTTCTACTTAACCCCCAGTTTTGCTCTTCAGCCTCCCAGCAAACCGGTTCCACAGCTACTTTGAATGTGAATCCAGTGTAACCTGGTCTGGAAATTTCCCCAGCTAGCCTTCCTTCTACCCCTGGGCCCACGTGACCCTGGTCTGTGAGCTAGACTCAGCCATTGGTCCACAGCTCACTTTTCTTTCTCCACCGACTCCCCCAAATTCTCCTGATTCCCGCAACCCATCCTCTCTGAGCCTCAAATTCAATCTCAGCTTGTAACCTAATGCAGGTCCAAGGCTGCCTGGTGCTATGAAAACCAATACCCAGAGACAGGTGCTGGAAAGAAAGTGGTTTATTTGCAGATGTCGGCCATCTGGAAGATGGGTGACTCATTTCTCAAAGCCCATCTCCCCATCTCAGTGGAGGCAGAGGTTTTTATAAGGAGGGAGAGGGAACAGAACAAAGAGATCAAGGGAGGGAGCTGCAAAGCTCTCTTCCTGCAGATGAGCACAGCCCATTCCAATGAGGCAAGTGATGGGCCAGTGTGCGTCGTCCTGGTTTAGGTGTCCTGGCTTCACGTCATCCTGGCTTCACATCATCCTGGTGTCACGTCATCCTGGCTCCCTAGATGAAGGCCAGCAAATCTCCCAGAGCTGGGATGCCTGAAGGTTGGCATCTGTATCTTTTGAGACTAGTTCCTAGGGTTCTTACACAAACATGTTGTTCATCTACAAGCTACATGTTAGAGTCAGCACTTACAGGAACAATGTCAAAAGAATGGTGGGGTGGGTTATAATTTCCCCCCTTGCAATTTTCCACTGTTATAAGCTGTCCCTGAGAGCGATGTCAGGGGTCAGACATTTATTTCTCTTTTCTACTCACTTCTCATTGCCTTGCCCGAGTGGGCTCACTGGATTATGGGTTGGGAATTTGGCTTGTTACCCAAGGACACAATTCACTTCCACCTCCCAAGTACTGAATGGTTCTGCTTGTTAATTATCTAGGCTTGAATGGCTGCTTCATCTCTTCCGTGTCTCTCTCTTTCTTCTCCCCTTCCTTTTGCTTTTCCTGTCCAGGCCCACCTCCTGAATTGACTTCTCATTAACTTCTTCAACAGAAGATGGCAGAGCATGAATAGATTTTAAAATATTTCAAGGCCCTACATCACTTGATAACAGACTAAATTTAATTCTCAATTTTAATGTGTGTGAAAATTACCTTGGGGTGCTGACACAATATCAGCTTGCTGAATTGGAATCCCTGGGGGTGGGGTCCAGCAGTGTATACTTTTTTTCATTTTTTTTTAAACGTTGATTTGTTGATTTGTTCCACTTATTTATGCATTCATTGGTTGCTTCTTGTATATGCCCTGACTGGGGATCAAACCTGAAGCCTCGGTGTATTGGGATGACGCTCCAACCAACTGAGCTACCCGGCCAGTAGAGGAACCTATACATAAAAGATGCAGGTGGTCTGAACATTACATGTTGAAAATCTACCATGGGGCTGGGCTGTACAACAGAGTAGTCACTAGCCACATATGGCTGTGGAGCATTTGAAATGTGGCTACTGCAAATCTGGGTGTGCTGTAAGTGCAAAATACACACTGGGTTTTGAGGACTAAGTACAAAAATATTTGAAAATCTCAAATTTTTAGTATTGTTTCCATGTTGAAATAATATTTGAGATATATTGGGTTAAGTAAACTGGGTTAAAGAAAATGTTTTCTTAAAATTAAGTTTCTGTTTTTTTTAAATGGCTGCTTGAAAATTTTAAATTATATAGATGGCTCCCATTATATTTTGCTTGGACATCACGGCCTGAGAAAGTTCCTTGTGACCTTGGGATGAGAGGAGGGGGCTCCCGAAACTGCATGCAAAATGTTTGATGCCATCAAATTCTCAAAGCAGTTAATGTTGCAGTAGAAGACGGGGATCACTCTCTAGACACTTTTCTGTGATCTTTGAGCAACAAGAAAAACTCCATTTTTTTCGTTTTGTTTCTGATCTATAATAATCTCAAAATGTTCTGGATTCAGACCTAGGAGTCCTTTTATAAGTCCTCTGAAGTAGCTATTAATTCTACCTCCGTTTGCAGACAAGGCAACGGAGGTTCAGAGAAGTATAATAACCTGCCTAAGTTCACACAGCTGGCTGGTATTAGGTTTGGGGCTCCATGTCATATCTATCTGACACTGCTTTTTAGGGCAGCTGAACTGTGATTCCTGGCTGACATAAACTGATCATTTGCTACGGTTTATCACTCAGGAGATTATGATGTCCAAGTTTACTGTGACAGTCCCCATTTGTGCCTTGGCCCTGGTGTAATTATTAATAGCACCCTCATCACTCTTAAAATTGCCCTGGTTTGGACTTTCTATAGAAAGCCAGTTCGTCTGCCATGGTTCTGGGGGCTGCTACGCGCTGGGCTCTCGCCGTTTCTCTGTTCACTTTCTCACACCAGAAGTGGTCTCGTGGGCACAGTAAGCTTCCCCAGCAAAAACTCGTTCTAAAGTTATGAGTTGCTCTTTTTTTGGTTGAGACTATCCTGTGAACTTGGGTTTCTGGGTGTTCATCCATCCTCTCCCACATCAGTTTCAGCTGGGAGCAGACAGGAGAATAAGAAAAGCTGGGGGTGGGGGAGGAGATAAGGAAATGAAGCAGATAAAGACAAGCCTCAGGGAAGCACGAATGTTGGGAGAAATGGAGAGGCTGAGGCTAGAGCCAGGAAAGTTGAGGCAAAGATGCTCTTGTGGATTTTGTGCATAGCACCAGGAAATGGGGAGCTGTCATTTAAAGTGAAATTCATAGATAAAATCTTCAATGTGTCCCTTGAAACCTTTACTCTAGGTTTCCAGTGAGCAGGTCTATTTGAACTCTCATGTTTTGTTTTGATTTTTTAGTTTAGAGTTTTTATTTTGTGGTTACAGCATCATGGGAGCTGCCGTCTTGTTTTTACAGCTGTTTCACAACGATGGCGAGGAACGCCCAGCTAACACTGACCCAGAGCGAGAAATCGGTTCAGGCATTTATGGGCTGGGTCGATTCCATAGAAATTGACGCCCACTTTATTTTCCTCTTCAATACCTGGTCTGACACCTGCTCTGACCCGAGAGTCTCACTCTTGGCTACCGAGCTTGCCAAACGAAGTGGGGATTGCAGTGTGAGTCTGTGGCTCTGAGTAAGACACGTGATTTCCCTGAACCTCAGTTCATTCATCTGTAAAATGGGAATGATAAAAGCTACCCTGCCTCCCTCAGGCTTGTGATGTGGAGCTTATGAGCTAGTATACATGAATAAAAATGGAAACTATTAAAATGGGATAAAGAGAAGTATAGCATCTGCTTTTTATATGCACCCTTAGGTGCTTTTTCCTGAGGAACTAGTTTATCCCCACACCCCTGCCCCCCGCTATGTCTGTGCACTCCCTGCTGTTGAGCTGTGAATAAGATATGCCTCCCAATGGAGTTGGGATGCTGTTCTCTCAGTGGGCGCTGCCAGGGAACCATCTCTACTGTGGGAAAAGGTTACAGGGCTGTGGAAAGGAGCCTGACGGAGCAGGATGGGAATGTGAGCGCCTGCCCACCTGAGGGTGCCCTGCAGCCTGTGAGCCATCCTCAAGGGGGTGGGGATCAAAAGCTCAGCTGCAGGTGACTCATGGCGTGGGGCTGCCAGACCTAATCTGTTTTCTTTCCAGGTCTGGACCCTGCTGGCCCTTTATTCAACGGGAGACCGCCGGAGGACAGATTAAATCACGATGATGCACAGTTCGTTGACGTCATCCATTCCGACATTGATGGTAACATTCCTGTCTTTGTGTGTCAGTGACCCCCCAGACTCCCATGGAGTCCTCTCCCGGGGGGTGGGGGGTACTGTCATACAGGGACAGATCAGGCTCCTCCACATTCCCCCTTTCGGGGCAGGATTCCAAATCCACAAAAATCTTGAAGGGAAGCTGGTTTAATGCAGGCGCTCAGGATCTCTTGCTGGAATGGAGGTGCTTTTCCCATCTTCTTTTCTTATTTTTAAAGTGACCATCCTGACCAATCAAGGACAGGCTGCTTTGCACACCTTGAGGACAAGTGTTTCCACATGTACAACTGGATCCTGATGCATGATTTTCTGTTTTTGTTGGTTCTTTCTCACTAATTCCTAAAGCAGGAATACATGGTCAAGTGTTTTATCTCTCTACACAGAGTGATTGATTCTGAGCTGCCACCTCTCTGTGGATCTTCCTGGCCGTTTCTGCCTCCCTTGGTGCTAATTTCCTATCTGGAATTGGGTACATGGCATAGGGTTTGGGGTGCTGTTCAGGATAGGCCTTTAGATCCAGGTGTCTGGGAAGAGCTGGAGTAGGAACTTGGGGAGGGTTGAGGGGACAGAGCAGAGTGACCATTTAATTGTATACCCTTTTTGTGATACAACCACCTAAAAACAAACAAACCTTTGACCACCTGTCTTTGGTACTCTGGTGTGGTCAATTCAGCAATTGTTTACCTTAGAAAAATGTCTCTGTGAAACAGCTATATTCTTAATGTGTGGTTGCAAAGTATCACCTTAGTTAAGTGCAGTTCCTCACTGACATTTTAATGCTTGATGGAATAGAGCAATTTATTTTTTATTCTTGGAGACAAAGTGAATTTTGAAGGAAAGTGAATAAACTTTTTTAAAAAAGAGTTTATTTATTTTTTTAGAGAGGGGGGAAAGGAGGGAGAAAGAGAGGGGGAGAAACATCAATATGGGGGAGATGATCAGTTGCCTCTTGCACACCCCCAACTGGGCACCTGGCCCACAACACAGGCATGTGCCCTGACCAGGAATCAAACCAGCAACTTTTCAGTTCACAGGCCAGTGCTCAACCTACTGAGCCACACCATCCAGGATGGAAAGTACTGGTATATAAACTCTGTAGCAGGCAGAGATGGACTCAAGCCCCAGATTTTGTTCTTTCTAGTGGGTTGTATTTGTTCCTAAAGTCCCCTGAGCCTCAGTATCTTCTAAGTTACTTCATCTGAATTTACCAATGGCTACTTAGCAAACATTGTGAAATTAGAAGGTGTGTAGAACACCCAGCATCATGCTCACAAACACGTATAGGTTCTCAATATGTAGTAACCGTTATTATTGCAGTGATGTAGAAACTATATATACAAAGGGGGACCCCAAAAATGGAATTTATTTATAAAAATTGTGTTTGTATTCTTACGTGTTTAAACTTGAATCACCTTCAAAGTACTTGCCATTTGATGCAATATACCTATCAAGACATTATTTCCACTGCTCGAAACAGTTAAAAAAAAGAAGATTTTATTTATTTATTTTTAGAGAGAGGGGAAGGGAGGGGGAAAGAAAGGGATAGAAACATAAATGTATGAGAGATAAATCAGTTGGGTACTGCTCACACACCCCCAGCTGGGGACCTCGCCCACAACCCAGGCATGTGCCCTGACTGGGAATCGAACCAGAGACCTTTGGATTCACAGACCAGCACTCAGTCCACTGAGCCACACCAGCCAGGGCTCAAAACAGTTTTTGAACTTGTTGATTTTGATGCCTTTTAGTCTTTTGCCTTTTCGTTTGTTTGTTTCACCTCTTCCACATCAGCAAAATGTTTCCCTTTAAGGACTTTTTTTAATCCAGGGAAACAAAAAAGGCCGCTCTGGGTGATACCAGGTGAATAGGGAGGGTGGGGCATAGGGGGATGCCGTTTTTGGTCAAAAACCACTGAACACTCAGCACAGTGTGGGCAGGTGTGCTCGTAAATCATCCATCATGACATGGGCAAACATGTTGAAAGAATCTTCAAAAGAAATTCACTGAAGCTGAAAGCAGCCTCTCACAACAATGCCAGCTAGTTCACTGATACAGGTGGGTTCTTAGAACGCTCACCTGCCCTCCAGAAGCTAATTCCGTTTTTGGGGGGTCTCCCCTCATGCATACATAAATAATCTTTTCAATCAAGCATTTTACTGATTATTTGGGGTTACGAGGTTAAAGAGAATAAGCAATTATTAAATCTACCTACAGTTTTTTAGGTCTCTGTTTTCTAGAAGAGTTTCCAATCTCTTTACCATCCTAGATCCAAAAATTTTAAAGATTTTTTTCTACTAAGTAAAAGTTTATTCTTCCCTGTCTCTTATTCATTAAAGATTTACACAGATGCAAGTAGAGGCTCAGGAAGCACCCAGAGAATAGAGGGCTCCAGGTAAACGTAAAGAGGCAAGGTATCCTTTTATCGGCCTGTCAGTGAATGAGTGACCACACTGTCTTAGATCTTTAGAAATATCAGAATTAAATTCCATCACTATCCTCTTAGTCTCCTGGTTAGAGTGCATGTATGTGTACAACAATGATACTCTCTAGCTGGGCAACTTTAGGCAAAATATTTAAATAGATATAATAATAATAATAATAATAATACAACCCCTGTCCAAACCCTGCAGGCAAATGAGCTATGAGATATGAACAGTTCAAAGCAGTATAAAGCATAGTACATTCTCTTTTAGCACTGGGCTACAAGGAACCATTAGGAAACATAGACTTCTACCCAAATGGAGGATTGGATCAACCTGGTTGCCCCAAAACAATCTTAGGAGGTAAGTGCAAATACTGTATATTGTATGGCTTTAAAAAGGCATATTTAAAAAAATCTGATATTCTATGTGGGATAGTTTATAATAAAAAAAATTCTTGAGAAGGTAGAGGTGCTATAAATATAAATTATAAATTAAAAACTGTTATTCAAATATACTACTTTTTAAAATAAAGATTTCATGTATTTATTTTTAGAGAGAGGGGAAGGGAGGGAGAAAGAGAGGGAAACATCAGTTGGGACCAAGGACCAAACCCAGTCGTGTGCCCTGACTGAGAATGGAACTGGTGACCTTTTGCTTTATGGGACGATGCCCAACCTGGTCAGGCTACATGGTCAGGGCTCAAATACACTATTTTTAATAACCATAACTAAATGATTAAAAGCTATTATGAATATTTGCCTCTCTTGGGAAGGTGTGTCTTTGACCTAGAAATTTCACAACTGGAGATTTCTTCGAGAGAAATAATAGGAAATAGAGACAAAAATTAGAGGGCTAAAATGTTCAACACAGTGTTATTTATAATACAGGGTCCGGCAGAAGTAACACTTGCTTGACTGTGGTTGGTAGCGTACGTGAAGTAATGCTTGCTTGAGTGTGGCTGGTAGTGTCTCGCACTAGATGGACAGCAGTTTGAACATTTTATCTAAAATGCCGTATGGTGTGCTTGAGTGTGACATTGTTGTGTTACAGAATTACATACTTATGATTTTGTAATAAAAGACTTTATAATAAAAAAGGGGCGTTATTTGTGCCAGACCCTGTAGTTAGATTTTTAGAAGTAATCTAAATGTTCAACATAGGAAAATTATTAAATGAATATGGTACACCCATGAAAAGAAATATAATTGTTAAAAATCTTATGTTCAGAGAGTAATGAAAATGTTTACAGTGTGATATTAAATGAAAAAGATACAAACTATACAGCATGATCTGTACTTATTTTTAGGTGTGTATTTGTACTTCTGTAAATATAGAAAAGAAGACTAAATGTAAATGCTCCAAACAGTTATTAAGGTGATCTCTGGATATTAGATTTCTATGTGATTTTTGCATCATTATTTTCTATTATTTTGTAGTTTCTTATTGAGCATATGAGGTCTGTCTGGAAGGTACCCAGCCATGTAATATGAAAAAGAGAGACAGTTTATTGAAGAAAATACAAGATACCAGAAACACTGTACACGGGACAATGATACTTCAGTCCCCTTCAAAGTAGGTACTTTGGGATCTCTCACAGTTCTCCCAATTGCCATCAGCTGCCCTGTCATATTTTCCTGAATCGCATCGATGGTCCGAATTCTCTACCCTTTCAAAGATGATTTTAGGTGATTTTTGGGAAAAGCCAAAAGTCTCAGGGCTCCAAATCTGGGCCGTAGAGGTCTGAGTTACTTGGGTGATTTGATGTTTCTCCAAAATACAGTTCACGAGACGTGATGCATGAGTGGACACTTCATAATGAAGCTGCCAATCGTCAGTTGCCTATAGCTGTGGCCTTGTGAATTATCTGAATAGTTTCCACAGAGGAATGTTCAATCTTAACGCAAAATCTGATGCAGAGTCATTGCTCTACTTGCTCATTTTGAATGCAACAGCCACACAGTACATATGCTCACTCAGTGGGGTCTACCACCCCTACTGACTAGTACAGTGAAGTTGTCATTTTTCACACCTGTGCATTCCAGTCCATTCTCCTTGGCTTCCAGGTTACGCTGATGTCACACAAACTGTTCTCATTATATTAACGATAGCTGGACTTTTCTGGACAGACCTCATATATTACTTTATAATGAGAAAAAAAACCCTCACAAAACAAAAATGGATAGTTGGCCCTGGCTGGTGTGGCTCAGTTGGTTGGAGCATCACCCCGTAAACTGAATGGTTGCCGATTTGATTCCCAGTAAGGGCACATATCTGAGTTGCAGGTTTGATCCCTGGTCAGGATATGTATAGGAAGAAGCAACTGATGTTTCTCTCTCACAGTGATGTTTCTCTCTTTCTCTCTCCCCCTTCCTCTGTCTCTAAAAGCAATGGAAATTTTTCCTTAGGTGAGGATAGAAAAAAAATGGGTAGTTGGAAGACAACATAAAAGTGGGATGGGGGACTGAATGAAAAAACCATCCCTAAGTGCTCTACATTGGTATTTCACCATTGCTAGAGAAAGTAAAACAGTCCTGGAAATAATTCTAGAAAAAGATGATCTTGTTACAAAATGGTAGCTGTATGTGGCCTCATGGGAATGATGTGCTATTTGAAAATGATCCTGATGAAGTGGTATAATAAGGCCAACCATATGGCACCATAAATGGTAAGCAATCCTGTCCCATGTAATACAGTGTAACCACACCCATGAACAGACAAAGATAACATGCTGTGCTTATAAAGGACATCTTCTGTGTTGTTATTCATTGTTTTTGCAAGTGGAAGACCCAGGAATAATAAATAAATATTGGCTCGCAAGTGGGCCTAAGTGGAAACTTTGGAGAAAGGGGAAACGTTGATCTGACCGCAGTGCCCGTCCAAGCCACTCTCCCACACAAGGCTCCTCTCTTCATTGGGCTCCCTGTTTCCTATTCAGACCCTTACCTCCACTGATTGCCCGTCTCTGGAAGCTTTTCTGAGTAACTTCGTCTGCACCCAGGGTTGAGTCTCCCACCATCCTTTTCCAAAGCTATCTCCTCTGTTTGCCCTCCTTGGGGATCTTCCTTGGGGACCAACCTCCCTCCTCCCCGGCTGCGGCTCCTTTTTTTGATGTCTTTAATCGTTTGAACGTACTTGTCTTCTGCTGAAAACCTCTGGGGAATCTCTGACTACCACTGAATTTTTCTCCTCTGTTTCACTGAGGACAGAAGGAGGATTCTACCACATAATAGCTTTGTGACCTTGGTCGAGTCATTTAACCTCTCTGAGTCTCAATGTCCTGCTAGGTAAAACGGGGATAGTCACGCCTGTCTTCCCTTTTCCTCCTGTCACTAGCCAGCCTGACTCCTGATCTATGGGTTTTTATAAGGATTAAATGGAATAGGATATACTGAAGCTGTTAGTACAGTGCCTGGTATATTGGAGATTGATAAAAAAGTGTGTGTGTGTGTATGTGCATATCATATGTGATATACTATTATTAAATGCTATGACTGCTCTATTCTTTTAAAAAATTTTTATTTATTGATTTGAGAGGGGGTAGAAAGGAAAGTGAGAAAGAGAGAGGAAGAGAGAGAGACATATATTTGTTTTTCCACTTTATTTATGCATTCATTTGTTGATTCTGGTTGGTGCTCTGACAGGGGATCAAACCCACAACCTTTGGGTATTGGCACAACACTCTAACCAACTGAACTGGCTGCGCAGAGCAACTGCTCCATTCTTTAATCATTCCTTTTACAACCCAGGGTTTCAGTATTTTAAGTGTGACCACCAGAGGTCCGTGTACCTGTACCTCTCTTCCCTGAGTGAGAACTGTACCGTCACTGCCTATCCCTGCGACTCCTACCGGGATTATAGGAATGGCAAGTGTGTCAGCTGCGGCACACCACCGCAGGGGCCCTGTCCTCTCCTGGGTAAGTCCAACGAGCAGCTTCCCCTCTGGTTAACAGAGAGCAAATTTTGGGTAGGAGCTCCAGCATCATTTCGCTATCGAAAAATGAGCCTGAAAATTGCGTGCTTTTTGAAAGTTTATATAGTCAGCTTTTTCTAGCCAATTTGTTGTGCGAAGTGCTCTGGGACCTCCTAATCAGTGTCAAAAAAGCGGTCTGTGTAGGATCTCATCCAGAAGGCAGTGCCGCCTCTCTGGACACTCTATTCTAGGATGAAAAAGAAGGTCCCAGAAGAGTGTCTAAGCCCATCCAGGGCACAGTCACCTTATATAGTCTGCTCCCATGGGGACAGGAACACTGTCTCCTTGCACACAACCTCTCTGCTGGGGGAAGGTCACAGTGACCCCTTCTGTCAAATGAGCGTTGCAAGAGTTATCCCTTCCAACAAAGTGTGTCTGTAAGTGCCTTCGTGCCACACTCTGGCTCTGGTGGGGCATTGTACAGGGCTGGGGTGTGGTGGTAGGTACTGCGGAGGCTGATTGGATATTTGCCCAGGGTTAATACAAACATTTCAGGCAGTGAGGACTTTGGAACCAGATGGTGATGAGAATTTTCTAATTGCTCCCTAAGGAAAAACCGAAGTTAACATCAGGGCTTGCTAAAGACAAGGGTTTCGCAGTCTTGATTATACAATGGAATCACCCAGAGAGCTTTTTAAAATTACCGATGCCTCGGTCCCATCCCAGATCAATTAAGTCAGAAGGCAGAGGCCCTTCGCTAGGAATCGGGACGGGGTGGGGGGGCCCTGATGGTGCCGAACCTCCTTCTGCTGGCACAGACACAAAGGAGGACATTCACCTGCTTAGTGACATAGTCACATGGCAAACCTAGGTTCTGTGCCGTTTAGAGGCCCTATTTTAGTTCAACAAAGCAGGGCCCCGACTGTAGTTCAAGAAAGCACATTGCTTTGCCCAAGTGTGCTATTCTAGGTATAAACCTGAATCTGTTTTAACTATGGAATGAATGTATTACTGAAAAATATCAGTGCTATTTTTAGTCCGCTCCACTTTCGCAGCCCTGCTACTGAGAAGGTGATGTAATGTCAGTGGAAAGGGGGAAAAGCCACTGTAGTGCCCTCTCTTCACGCCGCAGCTCCTAGGAATAGGGTGTGGAGCAGGGTGTGGGGGGTGCTGGGCAGGCACTGCCTGGTGGCCCTTCGGGTCCTCACTGTGAGGGTGGCTGTGAAGGGGATTATCTCAGTGGTGACTGCGGGGAAGCTCATTCTCCGTACCTCCCCAACTGCTCTTACACTTACATAATACATGTTATCGTCACACTTTCCCAACTTGTTTTGTAGGGTATTATGCTGATAATTGGAAAGACTATTTAAAGGAGAAGGATCCTCCTATGACTAAAGCATTCTTTGACACAGCTGAGGAGAAACCGTTCTGCAGTAAGTGGTGAATGCGGTCGTTTGCTTTTTCCCAACCCTTTTATTTTTGGAATGGCTGAGTCTCGGCTTCCTGGCTATTTCTTAGCAAATGAAGGCCATGGTTGGGTACTCCAGATGGGAGCTGAATGGGGTAACAGATAAGATGCCCTGAGATGCAAGTAGGGGTTTTCCTGGGCAGATGTATCTCGTGCAGTCTCGTCTCCCCTTTTCACTCTTCTTGGAAGCAGCCCTTGTGAAAGAGGTTGTAGATCACTGGGTTTCCCTCCTTCTTTAGAGCTGTGCGTGGCAGCCCAGGGGTTCGTGTCTGCCAAGCCCAAATGGGGTAAGCCCTTAAGCAATAATGGGTCTTGAAATGGCAGCCCCAGGGCTTACCTTACTCCTTTGAGGGACAGCTGTCCCCCTGAGCCTCCTTCTCCTTCTCTGTAAGTCTGACCACGAGATAGAAAATCTGAATATCGGGGTGGGATCCCTGTTTTCCCAAAGCATCCTTGACCTTGGGGAGCAGAGAGTAGAAAGGAAGAAGAGTTCTCTGAACACATCATGCACTCTCATTTATCTGAATAGGAACTTATTGGGCGCCTTTAAGGTGTTACTACTGAAATTACAAAAAGGAATAATCATCCCTTTATTCCTTCCCGGTTATTGCTGTAGCATATTTTAGTTTTACCTTTTTTGTTTTGGTAACCCCATAAGACATTATTCAGGCGATATTTGTATAGATGTACCCATTCATTTACCATTTTTTATTATCATTTTTTTCTTGCTTTTTGCAAATACAGTAAAGTGTACTAATGATAGGAGAATCCCAGAGCATGACAGGAACTCCAAGAGGCAGACCTGACTTAGTCTGAGGGTCGATGAAGGCCTCCTGGGGGAAATGACATTAAACTGAAACCTGATAGATGAGTTGGCAGAGGCGGCAAAGAGCGAGCGTCCAAGTGAGGGGCAGGCCCGGGAGCAAGAGGGAACTTGGCAGTGTAGGCTGTGTGGCATGACTGAGGAAGTGATGAGGGAGGCTGGTTAGGCTGGTAGACATGGCCCAGGCTCTGGAAGACCTTGCCGGCTGCGGAGGGTCTCCACATGGCCACCTGGCTGGCTTATTCTGGAATGGGCAGAGGTTGAAGTGAACTAGTCATATTCGGCAGTAGGCCACAAGCCCTCAGTCAGTAAGGTGGGAACACTGATTCAACGGTGCTGCCTAAACATGGCAACTGGATCCCATTGATTCCTACTGTCGCTCAAACCATCGTTGCCAAAGAGAGTAGAAGGGAGCATTAGAAAATGCCGCCCTGGATGTTTGCAGAAAAACTAGAAACGAATTAAAAAAGAGACTCAGCTACTAGGGAGTTTGGGTTTTTAGGAACTGACCTTTTAGGGGAGCAGTTGGGAGTACCTCTCTCTTACCATGTTTCTTCTGGTTTTGCAGTATATCATTACTTTGTGGATATTATAACTTGGAACAAGAACATAAGAAGAGGGTCCATTACAATCAAATTGAGAGACAAAGCTGGAAACACCACAGAATCCAAAATCAATCAGTAAGTTGGGTTGGTAGAGTGTGCAGTTTGCTATTTTTCTTTTTGCTCAGAGAAATTAAATCCCAAATATACCCATTCTTTTTTTTTTTTTTAAGATTTTATTTATTTATTTTTAAAGAGAGGGGAAGGGCGGGACAAAGGGAGAGAAACAGTTGCCTCTCACACATCCCCAACTGGGAACCTGGCCCACAACCCAGGCATGTGCCCTGACTGGGAATCGAAGTGGCCACCCCTTGCTTCGCAAGCTGGCACTCAATCCACTGAGCCACACCAGCCATGGCTTCTTTTTTATGTCTGTACTTTTTTTTGTTGTACAAAATATATAAGGGGACATATTATATAATTGCTTCCCCTGGCTCTTGATCTCCCAGGCTCTTTACAAGTGGAATTGGTGCAAGGATTACCGCTGCCTTCCTTCCTCCCTCCTTCCCTTCCTATCCCTCTTCCCCTTCCTACTTTTGTTACGGAAAAATGAAGCGACCAGACACTGAGGGGTTAGGAGCACGATCTTTATTTACGTGCACGGGCCCAGAGGAGACGAACTCCAAATTCTGAGCCCAGAACAATAGCCCCGCATTCCTTTTATGCTGGGCTAAGCAGGGGAGGGTATTGGGAGGAGTAGTATAGATTTGGCACGAAGGGGCTTACAGAAGTGGGAGAGAAACATTTACAGCATTAGTCAGGGCAGACAGCGTCTCAACACCTGCAGCAGGACAGATAACATTTCACTTCGTCCTTGGTGTCGGCCCTGACTCCCTCTACACTTTCACCCTCCCTCTTTCCTTCCTTCCTTTTCTCCCTTTTCTCCTTCCATCCTTTGTTTAAACATTTAATTACAAAAGCCATCTTTGCTTGCCGTAAAGGATTTAAACAATAAAGGACTAGGTGAAGTAAAAGTGCAACTTCTTGGTCCATCCCAACAATCCCACCTCCACAGACACCCACCCCCGTGCACATGTTTCTATTCTTTTATGAGCTCACTGTACACACACGCGCACCCACACACACACGTGTTATGTTTGTGAAACACAGAGAATGTAACTTGCAATAGAAAATTGGAAACACCCTAAAAACCCCATAATGAGGAAATGGTTAATTTCGATATTCCCATAAAATAGAATACTATTCGTACATTGAGGTCATTTAGGAAACATATTAAATGAAATGCTTATAATATGCTAAGTGAAAAACTTGAGGATAGAAAATTATATTAAGTATAAAATTTAACAATGTATTATCTATATATAAAGTTTTAGCTTAACATATAAAAAAGTGAAATAGAAACACGACAAAGTATTAGATTTCCCCTTGAGTGGTTGAAATATGAGTGCTTTTTTCCCAGCTTTTCTTTACTTTTGTAATTTTGTACATATTGTGTGTATGTATTATGTATATATATATATATGTTTTAAAATAGTTGATTAATAATTTTTTCATCTATTACTTCTATATTGGAGAAACAGAAAAAAAATACCCCAAACTCTTTACTTTAAGCATGGGAACTTGAGGCTCATTTTATTTATTTACTCAGGAAATGTTTCCTGGGTCCTGTTGTCTACTAGGCATTTGGGTTGTCTCTAGGCCTGACCCACAGAGGACCAAGTAGAATGTCATCTGAAACTGGCAATCGCCTTATGTGTTCACTATGCAGATCGAGAAAGTGTGGGTGGATGGTTTAGAGGTGACTATTTAAAATGCATCCTTGGATAATAATAATTGCCTTTGTTTATTGAAGTAAGCATGTTACACACATTGGCTAATGCAATTCTTACTAAAACCCCATGAAGTAATATTACTATCTTTATTTTATATATGAGGAGACTGAAACTCAGGGAGGTCAAGTGATTTGGCCAATGTCACACAGCTGGCTGATCAGGGTGAATTAGATAAAATCAGAGGCAGGTCTGTCCAATCCCAAAGCCCACAGTTTTAATCACTACATTACATTCCTCCTGCTGAGCTGTATTGCTCCCTCCACCCCACCATACTTACGGTTGAAAGTAGTGCGTTTTTGCTTGTTTTTTGGGGTTTTTTTTTTAGGGTTCTTCATTGATCTGTTTCATAGACTCACTACAGTGTCAATGTCCTCAGACCCACAGTGGAGCAGCATTTTCAGGGAGGGCACTGCTAGGTACAGACATCTTGAGGGATCAGCCTCAGGTAGTTTTATGAGCTATGACCTTCAGTGAGGAAGCTAGGCAGAGACCTCATCTGGAGATTCTAAGGAATAACAGGGAAGATTGTGCAGTTATATAATGGGAAGTATTCACCTAGAAAATCTGAGTATTCACGCCGATAATTGGTTACATATTTGCTTTACATGTCTTAGAAGTTTTAATTTTACATAGCAAATTTCTTCCAAATATGAACTCCTAAATTTGTTTGGGGGTTTTTATCTTGAATATGATGGAGACCTTAACATCTTTATTTTAGTCATGTTTAATCATTCTCATTTTAGTCACGTTTGTGAAAAAGTCATCAGCAATCGGAGAGTATATGGGAGGAAAAAGGAAATAGATGTTCTATTATGTAGGCAATAATGGCTACTTCTTATTGCAAGGCAAACTATAACATTTTAGTATTATTCTCACAATTTAAGTTAAAGGAAACGATAGTATGTACTTTGAATTTATCCAGTCTTTTTTAAAAAATATATTTTATTGATTATGCTATTACAGTTGTCCCATTTTTTTCTCTCCTTTATTCCCCTCTGCCCTGCACACCCCCCCTCACCAGCATCCCCCACTTAGTTCATGTGCATGGGTCATACATATAAGTTCTTAGGCTTCCCCATTTCCTATGCTATTCTTAACCTCCCCCTGTCTATTTTGTACCTACCATTTATGTTTCTTATTCCCCGGACCTTGTCCCCCGTTCTCCCCCTTCCACGCAGTGCTGATAACCCTCCATGTGCCCTCTCTGCCCTGGCTGCCTGTTTCCACCCCTCCTATCAGCCTGGATGAATGTTTCTTCTTTAATCCCTTGGTTGTTGGACTCTCACACAGTTGGATTTTCTGGCAGTTCTGGTAATTTTTTGTTTCTAAATTTGTTGTTGTCCTTCTGTTGGTTGTGCAAGAAGACAAAGTGTATCTACCTACACTTCCATCTTGGCCAGAAGTCCTCTATCTGGTCTTAGCAGACTATGGGTGCAAATGGAGTCACATTCAAGGTTATTGTCTGCCTGATGACTCTCCCTATATCCATGCTTTAGATATGTTTCTTTGTTTAACCTTTTAAAAAATTGAGATACGATTAACATACTATAAAATTCATCCTTTATTTTTTTAAAGATTTTACCTATTTATTTTTAGAGAGAGGGGAGGAGAGGTAGAAAAATATCTGTGCACAAGAGATGGATCAGCTGCCTCTCATTATGCCCCAACTGGGGCCCGCAACCCAGGCATAGGCCCTGGCTGGGAATTGAACTGGCAACCATCTGGTTTGCAGGCCAGCACTCAATCCACTGAGTCACACCAGCCAGAGCTAGGATTCATCCTTTAAAAGTATCCATTTCCTGTCTGTAAAATGAAGATAATAATACTCACCTAGCAGAAGTTTTCAGGGGATTGGAGACATGTGTCAAGAGTGGATGCAGCCTGGCATATAGTAGGCAGCACACACCTTTCTGAAGTCATAGCATTTAACCAGTCCTGTGGGCAGCAGCTTCACTCACACAGGCCTTTGGAATCCAGTGGACTTTGCCCATGATTATCGGCCATTACAGGCTATGGAGCCAAGGGGCTATCTGCCCACTTGTGATTTGTAAGCTTCAAAATTGTTTTCTTTCACTAGCAGTCTATATCCATTTAAAAAATGTTATCTCTTCCTTCTAGTGAACCTGCCAAATTTCAGAAATACCACCAAGTGAGCCTGCTTGCAAGATTTAATCAAGATCTGGAGAAAGTGGCAGCCATCTCTTTGGTCTTCTCTACAGGATCTGTGATAGGCCCGAAGTACAAGCTTAGGATTCTCCGAATGAAGTTAAGGTCACTTGCCCACCCAGAGAGGTGAGCCATATGGAAGCAGGGCTTGACAAGCTCTTGTTTTCCCAAGATGCCGTTGGTTCTGGTCCAGTCTGCTTGATCTAATGCTATAATTGGACTTCATCAATCACAGTGAAGGAAGTGAGGGGTTTTCCAAGAATAGACTTTTTAAAAAGTATATTTTACTGATTATGCTATTACAGTTGTCCAATTATTTTCACCCTTTTATCCACCTCCCTACGGTACCTCCATTCCCACCAGCATTCCCCACCTTAGTTCATGTCCATGGGTTGTACACATGAATAAGTTCTTTGGTTTCTCCATTTCCTATACTATTTTTAACCTCCCCCTGTCTATTTTGTACTTACCAATTATACCTCTTATTCCCTGTACATTTCCCCCATTCTCCCCCTCCCCCTCCCCACTGCTAACCCTCCATGTGATCTCCATTTCTGTGATTCTGTTCCCATTCTAGCAGTTTGCTTAGTTTGTTTCTGTTTTTGTTTTTTTAGGTTCACTTGTTGTTCATAGTTGTTTGTTGTCATTTTACTGTTCATATTTTTGATCGTCTTCATTTTATTAGATAAGTCCCTTTATCATTTCATATAATAAGGGCTTGGTGGTGGTGAACTCCTCTAACCTTACCTTATCTGGGAAGCACTTTATCTACCCTTCCACTCTAAATGACAGTTTTGCCAGATAGAGTAATCTTGGATGTAGGTCCTTGCTTTTCATCACTTTGAATACTTCTTTCCAGCCCCTTCTTGCCTGTAAGGTTTCTTTTGAGAAATCAGCTGATTTCTCAATCTTATGTCTTATGGGAACTCCTTTGCTGGTAACTCTCTCCTTTTCTCTTGCTGTTTTTAAGATCCTCTCCTTGTCTTTAATCTTGGGTAATGTAATTGTGATGTGCCTTGGTGTGTGCTTCCTTGGGTCCAACTTCTTTGGGACTCTCTGAGCTTCCTGGACTTCCTGGAAGTCTATTCCCTTTGCCAGATTGGGGAAGTTCTCCTTCACTATTTTTTCAAATAAGTTTTCAATTTCTTGCTCTTCTTCCTCTTCTCCTTCTGGCACCCCTATGATTCGGATGTTGAAGCGTTTAAAGTTGTCCCAGAGGTTCCTAAGCCTCCCCTCATTTTTTTGAATTCTTGTTTCTTTATTCTGTTCTGGTTGAATGTTTATTTCTTTCTTCCACTCCAAATCATTGATTTGAGTACTGGTTTCCTTCTCTTCACTGTTGGTTCCCTGTATATTTTGCTTTATTTCACTTTGTATGGCTTTCACTTCTTCCTTTATTTTGCAGCTGTACTCAATAATTTCTCTGAGCATCTTGATTACCAGTGTTTTGAACTCTGCATCTGATAGGGTTGGCTATCTCCTCATTGCTTAGTCATTTTTCTGGAGGGTTTTTATTTTTTTAAGATTTTATTTATTTAATTTTTTTAGAGAGAGGGGAAAAGGAGGGAGGGAGGGAGAGAAACATCAATGTGGGGTTGCTTCTCACACGCCCCCTACTGGGGACCTGGCCCACAACCCAGGCATGTGCCCTGGCTGGGGATTGAACTAGCGACCCTTTGGTTTTCAAGCCAGCACTCAATTCACTGAACCACACCAACCGGGGCTTTTTCTGGAGGTTTGCTCTTTTCATTCATTTGGGCCATATTTCTTTGTCTCAGCATACCTGTTACATTGTAAGGGGTGGAGCCTTAGGTATTTGCCAGAGCAGGGCAACCCACTTTGCTCTGTTGTGGTACTGTATGTGGGAGAGGGATCAGAGAGAGAATAATGCCTCTTGCTCGGCTTTTGCCCTGCTTTCAGTCACTCCCCCCACTTTCCCACAAGCAAGTTGTGCCCTGTCAGGTGCTGCCCTGGTGCTGATTCCCAGGTGGGTTGTCTTGTTCATATTCTAGGACCCCATGGTCCTCTCCAATGGACTCTCCTGTGAGACTGACAGCTTCTCCCGCTGCTGCAACCCAGCCAGAGGTTTTGAGGCTTTAGTTTCCCTGTGCTAGAACCCTGGGTTGTGTGGTCTGTCTCACTCCCCAGTTGTTCGTCCTGGTTTATCCACACACAAATGTGGGACCACCCAGTCCACCAGTGGCTGCCTCGCCCACCTGGTCTGCCAGCCTGACTTGCTACGGGGCGTCTCCACCCCAGCTACCCATCTCTGCCTCTCCTACCAGTCTGGATGAATGTTTTTTCTTTAACTCCTTGGTTGTCGGACTTCCATACAGTTCGATTTTCTGGCAGTTCTGGTTGTACTTTGTTTTTAATTTGGTTATCATCCTCCCTTTGGTTGTGCGAGGAAGTGAAATGTATCCATCTTGGCCAGAAGCCCCAGAGTTATCCCAAGAATAGACTTGATAAAAAAAATTAGTCCAGTAATCCAAGAGAATTTTACTGGTACACACTTAAAGATAAATAACCTAATAATCTAAAGAAATAATGTTGCTATATATTGAGAGTTATACAATTCCTCCCTAACCACTCTACCCACATTGCTTTGCAAGCTGATAATTTGTTGTAAAAAAGAAAACCTCATGTAATTTGACAAACTGATAAAACAGGGACTAGTACAAAAAATGGTACAGGAAAATTGGAGCATTGTTTTCCATTGATACAGGATGAAAGTACCATATCAATGTTAAATTTGATCATTGCACTGAGAATATTCTTGTTCTTAGGAATTACACACTAAAGAATTAAGTGGTAAATGACCTATTCTTAGTTGGTTAAAAAAAAAGTAAACAACTGTGTGTGTGTGTGTGTGTGTGTGTGTGTGTGTGTAGAGAGAGAGAGAGAGACAGCAGCAAAGGAGAGAAGGAAAGGCTGTGATGGTGTATGTGTTTTGTTATTAATGCTACATATGGCCGTAGCATCCAGTCTATGGATGGAGAGAGTCAGGAAGTGCTGCAAACAGTTAGTACTTTATACATTCCTTTTTCCTGATGGTTTATGGTGCCCTAAAACATTTACTAATACAAGTTTCTCCTAAGAGGAGAGTCATTACATCTTAAGCCCATAGGACGTTTTAATACTTTTTTCCACGATTACCAAAGGATACGCATTCATTTAAAAAAATTGGAAAGTATGAAAAGTGTTAGGAAGCAGAGAAACAGCCCACATAATGTCATTATTCAGAGGCAGCCGCTGTTAATATTTTGGGTTATTTCTTTCTAATCTACTTTCTATTACTGTTTTAAATGTAGTTGAAGTTATATGTCAAATAAAATGTTATGTCCCGCTTTCTTCTTGTTGACGTTGCTTCGCTTAATTACCATAAGCATTTTCCTATAACATTAGAAATAATTACTAAATCATTTTATATGCTAAGGATGTAATACAATTCATTTTGCTAGACTAGGGTATTTTTATTCTTTCATTGACGGGAATATTTCATCTTATTTTACAGGCCCCAGTTGTGTCGCTATGATCTTGTACTGATGGAAAACACTGAAACAGTCTTCCGACCTATTCTTTGCCCAAAGTTGCAGATGTAACGGTTGTCAGGACACATGAGCACCAGTACCATCAAGAAGGCTACGGCAGGCTTTTTAAAAGCTTCACCATCCCTTTTCCTCAAGGCACAAAAAGTACGGAGAAACCAGGGATTTTTCCGGTAGTGCCCTATGGATGTCACATTGCAAATGTCGGATGATTTTGGGTTAGAGAACAGTCCTGGGAAGGGGGCCCTGAAGTAGGGCGAGTCAGAGATAGCCAGGCCTCAGGCAGCCCAGCACCCTGACTGGCTGCGTCCTGGGGCGCTGTTTGTTCGGCCCTGTGATTCTGCCGCCTATCACTCGGGCGGTTCTGCCACACAAGCATCTCAACGGGCATGACTGGCCACAGACCTCACTTTGGACGCGACTCCACTTTCCCTGTGCCAGATTCCTCCGGGTCCCCACTTACGGAAGAGAATGGAGACCTACCTCGCAGGGCTGTTGTGCGGGTCTGGGAGGCACGTTTGTGAAGGGTTCTTTGAAACCCCGTGGGTGCCACATCCGTGAGTGGTTTGATTAATGTGAATGTGCTTTTATTTATTTTGATATGGCTTATCTTATATGCAATAAGAGAGCTATTCTTTATCAACACCAGCTTCTCTCTTGGGCTGTGTGCTCTGGGAAGGCAAGAAAGCTACACCTGGTTTCCCACCTTCTCTAAAGTGGGAGAAATGTTTATTTTTCTATTACTAATGTAATCCATGATTATTAAAGGAAATTTAGAAAATGCCTACACGCAAAATGAATATATGCCATACACAGTCTCATCTGTTAGAGATAATTAATGTTAACTTTTTGGAATAATGCCAAATAACTTGTGTTGCGAACATGGGAATTCAAAGCATAAACCAGTTTGCTCCTGGAGCACTGGAAGCCTCCGGTTTGAGGAATTCTTAGGCTTCCCTGGAACTGTGTGTGATCCATGAATCTGGAATGACTACAGCAACCAAGCCAAGAGGCCCGGAGCGCCAAGGCCAGAGAGGCCAGAACCAAGGGAGGACCATCTGTGGGGCCGGATGCCCAGCGCGGGAACAGAGCCAAAGGGGTGAGCACCATGAGTCCCAGAGCTGCGGCCACTGCAGGAAGTTCCTGCGATTCCTGAGTGTCAGAGCCCTGGTGACTTCCTCATCCAAGTGATTCTCCTACTGCTTTCTGTGAGAACATCCCTTATTTTAAAGAAATGGACTCTCTATTCCATAAAGTATAGAATTTTGTAAATATATTTCCATGTTGTACATGTTTATGTATGTTATACAGAGCTTTTCACTTAAGTGAGGGATGCCTGCAGTGAATGACTGAACTCTGAAAGAAATGAGTCTCGGTGACAGTCCTGCCCATTTGGACATTTTATCACGCCTCCTCCTCTTTCCCACTTTTCCTCAGCCACTGTGGATGGAGAGATAAATATGCTATAGGCCCAGATTTTTTTTAAGAGTTTCATTTGTTCTGCAGTTTTTTTTATTAGCATAGTCACTTCTTCATCCTCCTTCCCTTGCCTCATAGGCAGTGGCTCAAAACAATAGCAAGAAAGTGTCAGGAATAGCATTTCTATCATGTACAGACTCCTTGGGCCAGTGGGTCTCCTGCTACTGTCTCCTAGCTTGGCAGCTTGGCCACTGTGGATCAGTTGGATGGATGAATGAATGGGCAAATGAGTAAAGGAAGGAAGGGAGTTTGTTCTCTGGAATGGAGGTGAATTTCAATGAGTTTCAGGTAACAGTGATTGGGAGAACTGAAGGCAGTTACAGGTGTAACTCTTCTCAGAATCTTTCCCCCACGGTCCCTGGAACTTTGGACTCTGTTTCTTGTTATCCTTGCCTCTCTCCTCCCCTCTCTGTCAGTGTATCTGTCTGAACCCCAAATCCAAGATGCAGTCTACTCTCTTCCCAACCATATTCACCAATTATCTTCTACTTAGTGTGGATCTTACCTCAGTTGTCACTTCTTCAGAAATGAGTCTGGTCGGACCTCATTTCCCGTACAACACACTGGACTTCTGCTTCGTAGCACTTTTTAAAGTTGCATTTTTGTACACTTATTTGTGTGATTATTCGTTTCATATCTATTTTTCTCCACTAGATTGCTCTGCAAGGCAGGAGCTGTGTACTAGTGTGGTGTCTGCCCTCAGGACTTATTTATTAAGTGAACACTTTCCATCATCTTATGAGCCTATGGAAGCGTGTTCAGTCGTAATTCAGGCCTCCCCTCCCCCAGCCATAGGGCATGTCCCGGGAGGCACCCACCCTTCTCTTCCTTTGACTTCTACCCCAGACACGCTTGTTATTATTGTCTCTATTATCTCTGGAGGCCCGTAGCCCACTTCCCAGACTCCCTGAGAAAAAGAGAGATTGGCTTGTTTTCCCCACTCCTCTTTGAACTTTCCAAACATTCCCAAAACCATTCTTTAGCATGCCTACCTAGCCTGAAAGCCTGGGAGATTTCTCTCTCTCCCATTTTGGTGCCTTAGCTAAAACCCTCCAGGACCCTCTAGCATTCCTGGATGACCCCAAGCTGTGCTTCAAAGGCGGCCTTGTTTGTTTTCCCACAATGCCCTTCCACCACCTTCTTTTCCACGGACTTTGTACGTGCTTTTGTTACTGTCTTTATTATGCCACATTGTAATATGTTTCTGTGTCCGTATCCCCTCGGAGACTGAGCGTCCGGCCGGGAGCAGCAGCCATTCATTTGTCTTGGCTGCCCTAGCACCTAGCACCACGTCAGGCACAAGGCAGGTGCTCATTAAATGTCTGTTGGACAGCATCGAGTGGACTCAACCTTAGGACTTTAAGGAGGTCCCCTCTACTGTGATTTAGACATCAACGCACAACTGTTATGCCCAAAACCCTAAACTTAGAAGCACCCACCTTCAGAGTCCTGCCTATGCTCTCTCTCAGTCCTGCAAAAGCCTATCTTGACCAAGGAGATCTGCGGTGCCAGCTACAGAAATCCACTCATACTAACTCAAATTTTATTAGAGATGTAGAAACCCGGGAAGAGCTGAACCATCAGACCTCAGCAAGGCCGGGGTGAGGGCAACCCCTAGCCTTCGTCCACAAGAGTTCCCGGGCCTTTATTAACCCTAGTGCTCTGCCACGAGTCTCTCTGACTCAGCTCGGCTCTCTTCACAGGCCAGCTGGACCATTGGGGTCCTTGGGACCATTGGGTCTTCAGCCACTCATTAGGTGGCCTAATCCCAAAGTTCAGGGAGAGGAACCAGCCATTGGATACTCTTGGGGATGGTGGCCTTCCTGTTCCAATCAGTTATTGGTTGGACTGGGGTGGGGAAGCAAAATCATGTGCTTGTCAGAACTGCTCCTTTCCATTACTCTGTGCGCAGCTGATTAAGCCAGAAAAGGAGGTTGAGTGATATTGACGGAGAGCCATGGTAAGTGCTGGCTAATTCACGCTCACTGGAACCTTTTTTCCTTTTCTTCCCTTCCACTTCCCTGAGCCATCGGCACCCACCTGCTTCCCAGTCCAGCGCGTGCCCCTCATCGGGGGTGAAGCTCTCCTTGGTCGTGTGCTCTGAATGAACGGCCTTGATGGAGGCCGGTGCAGCCTGCAGGCAGTGCACCAGCTGGTTAGAGTTGGCTCTGCAGGGGTCGGGTTGGGGGCCAAGAGAAATGGGGAGACTGAGGTCAGAGTGGAGGTGGATTGGGAGCGGGCAGCACAGCCCAGGGCTTCTTTCCCAAGCAGACGAGTTGAGTAGGAGGAATCAGAATAGGGGGCAGGATGGGGGGCGGGTTAGTCGGGGCAGCAGGCAGAGGCTCGGGGAGTGAACCCGTAGGGGATTTTGCATTTCCCAAAATAGCTCTGTCAAAGATTCTTTACCACTTGGTGTTGGCTGAATCCCACAGCCTTCAGGTCTCCTTGCTGGAGTTTTCCATGGGCTCTGACGCAGCACTGGTCCTTTTTCTGACAGCCTTGCATGGGTTCTCAGGGCACCTCTCCTTCCTCACCTCCATTTCTCATCTCACATCCTTGAATGAACCGTCTGGTTCTCTTTCACCGGCTCCACTATTTCCTAACCTGACTTCTGGCCTCAGTCTTCTCTCTCACGAAGGTACTGGAGGGTAAGAGACCAGATGCCGTGTTTGCTGGCGTTTGACCTCTCTTGACTTCTCCTAAGCCTCCACTTCCTGGACTGTAAAGTGGGGGCTCTTAAGAGCCCCTGCTTCATATGGTGCAGAATAAATACATTTTTGCATGTAAATCACTTACTGTGAGGTCTTGAGTGTATTAAGTACTCAATGAATGTCAGCTGCCATTACTTCTCCCCTCCCCTCATTTCAACTCTCTCCTCTAGAGACAGATGAGGTCCAAACCGGAATGTTCAGTCTGAGGTCTGACTTTTCATCTGCTTCTTGGGAGGCAGCACAGGGCAGGGGAACGTGCATGGGCTCAGCAGGGGCAGACAAGAGCTGAGTCCTATTCTGTACTCCCGGTGGTGGACTCCACAAACTGACTTCATCTGAACACCTGCTCATCTATGCATCTGTAAGTGGGATAATGATACTTGCTTCTCCGGAGTGGAATAAACTTTGGCATGTCTATTTCCTCCATGGCACTTACCATGGTCTATAATTTTATCTTTCTCCATGCTCTTCCCCAACCCAGAGAAAGTAAAGTCCTTAAGAGCAGAAGCCTTGCCTTCCTGTTCTCTAGTCTGTTCCTTGCCCGAGCACTGCTAAACAAGCTCGATAACATTAGTTTCTCATTCACTTTCTATATTCCTCTGACTTCTCAAAATCAGTATGAACCAAACAACTAGTCATTCCTTGCCAGACCTGACCTATTAATTTAACAAATATTTGTTAAGTACTAATTCTAAGCTAAGCACAGGGCTAAGGGTCAGAGCAGACAAAAGATTGATGAGATATTGTCTCATCTGTGGAAATCGTTCCTGTCTCCTGGGGAGATGGATAACAGCGCTGGAGCATAGTATTTGCAATAATAGGAATAGAGACAGTTCACAGAGAAGGAGCCCCAGGCACAGAGAAGGAACAATTTTTCCTTGACTGTAGGAGCTGGAGGAGGCTCCTGAGCAGAAGTGACAATTGCCCTGGGTGTTGATGAGAATAGGAACTTTCCACGCAGAGAAGATTGCCAGATGGAACAGTATTGTCAGAGGCACGAACTAACATGGTGCATGTTCAGTTGGAATGAAGGATTTAAAGGGAGAATATGAGAATGGAGGCCTGAGACCATTTGTCCCCCATTTTCTTAAAACGGAAAATTTCAAACATACAATCCACCTCCATGTGCGCATCATCCAGCTTCACCAATTATCATGTCAGTGGACAATCTTGTTCGTTTATATCCTTATGCACTAAACTTTCATCTCATGTTTTTAAATACTCACCGAAGGACATTTCCCCTCCCATCTCCTTTAGAGAGAGAGAAAAGGAGAGAGAAACATTGATCAGCTGCCTTCTCACACATGCCCTGTCCATGGATCGAATCTGCTTCCTGGGTATGTACCCTGATCAGGAATCAAACCTGTGACCCCTCAGTCTATGAGATGACGCTCCAACCAGCTGAACCACACCAGCCAGGGCCCATTACTTTTTTAGGATGCAAAGTTTTCTTTAAATATTTCTTCTGGGGATGGAACACCACACATCTACTCAATTAAGAGAAACATTTTTTTACCTGTACAGGGTCTTTTACACTTACCATACTATGAACTTATAGGGGATGGATTCCAGCAGCTCAAACTCGTTTCCATTGGTTCTCACAAAGTTAGTTTCTCTGGCTGGAGCAGGCCAGCCCTTCAGTTGAACCCAAGTACTTTTCTCTTTGGCTTCCTTCTTTTTCTGATCATTTCCTGTCACATATTTCAGGAACTTATCTTGGCTGTTAGAGTGCCTAATAGGCTCAATACATACATTAATTCTCTTGGCAAAAAGCTTCCCCTTAACTTGTTTGTTTGCAATGCCAACTGCATACTGGGTAACACTGTAGACTTGCCAAGGGAATATTTGTGGGGCATTCCTTTGGGAACAACGCCCATTCCCTTGATGTCTACAATATCACTTTTCTTGTAGATTCACATGTATGTGGCTTAAGGAACAACTCCAAATTTTCTAAAAGGCCTAGAGAATGCACAGTGCATAGTGGCTGTCTATCCTCTTTCCCTTGGTGTTGGTCATTTTGGTGAATCTGGAAGACGTGGTTCTAGCCGAAAGACCCTTCCCATTATTTTGATGCAAATCCCAGACACTAAATCATTTCACTCATAAATACTTTAGTATTTTGAAAAAAATAAAGTGTATACTTTTCTTCTTACGAATGAGTCACAATATACTTTAACATCGCAGCTTATCTATCTGGTAACTGAACTGTATCAGGATATAGAGAGTTGCCTCCCTCTTTTAGGAGGTTACCTAGTGTTGCATTTGTGAATATATCGTAATTTACCTCGCTAGTCCCCAACTGATGGGCATTTAGGTCATTCCCAATCTCTTAATATTGAAGCAAAGCTGAAAGAATACCTTTGAACATACGCCTTTGTCTATCTAGGGGCACATCTATAGAGTAAATTCTTAGATGTGGAATTGCTAGGACCTTGTACATTTCAAATTCTGAGAGGTACTCCTTATTTGGCCCAAGAGGTGTTTCGAATAATATGATAAAGATGCTTTCTCTGTTCAGGCTTGTGACATTTTGGAATATTCTCTGTCCCTTCTCTATTTAATCAGTCATATGTCCTACCAACTCTGCTTCTCCCAGTCTATCCATCGTCCTCCCTTCTTCCCACTGCTGTGGTCCTGGCCCAGGCCTGCATCCTTTCTCATCAGTACAGTCAAACTATCAACTCAGAACGTATTCTAATTGTTTGCCAGAGCAAACGTCCTAAAACGGGAACTAAATCACTCTCTTGCTTAACCACTTCTGCTGGTGTCTCAACGTGTACAATGTTAAAAAATCTGGTTTCTTAGCCTGCTTTTCAAATGCTTTCCAATTTGTCCCTAACTTCTCACTCATTTTTCATGCATCTTAGACTTCACTGAACCTGGACTCCGGTGCCTTGCTTGGACCTTCACCTCTTTCTCTCGCTTCTTTTTCTGTTGTGAAAATCTTGCTCATCTTTTAAGACAAATTCAAGCCCCACCTCCTCATCCACGCAACATAGGGCAACTAGTTTAGGACCCAGGTTGACTTGGACTCTAATCCTGACTTTCTTTGGGGGACTGCCAATCCTTCTAAGATTCAGAGTTTTCATCTGTTAAATAAAGACAAAAATACCGACCTTGTTGTGAGGATTATAGCAGACATCAATGAAAGGTAATTCTGATAATTTCTGTGGTCAGTATGACCGGCTCACTGCACTTTACTGGAGCCCCTGCTTCTACACTAGCTGTGTTTGCTTCGTGTTACAGCTGGTTGTGGACAAGACTGTCTTGACCACTTGACTGCAAGCGTGCTGTGAGCAGGGCTCGTGATTTGCCTCTGAATCTCCCAGTGCCTGGAAGAGCACCTACAAATAACTGGAGAAAGAGATAGAAATAAACAAACACACACAAAATTTTTTTGTTTAAAAAGGCGAAAAGAAAGACAGATATCCATGGAAAGGGGCCAGAACAAAGATTTCCTGTGGAATCTCCATCTAGGGGCAGGCGGGCGGAGTTTGTCCGGGCCTGGGCGGGGCCTCCATCTGGGGGCGGGGCTTGGCGCGGGTCCCGCCCCGGTCCGTCTGCGTTCGCGTTCCCCTGGCTCCGTCCGCAGGCGGCGCGGTTCTAGGCATTGGCTGCAGGCTCCTCCGCTGCCCGGCTGGTCTGGGGGCGGGCGCCGAGATGCGCTCCCTGCTCTGCCTGCTCCTGGTTTTCGTTGGCTGCACCTTCACCTTGTACTTGCTGTCTACTCGACTGCCCCGCGTACAGACACGGGGCTCCGCCGAGGAGACCGAAGGCAGGTGCGTGGCTAAGACCCGGGTTCGGGTCAGAGGAAAAGAGCCTCTTTGGAGGATAGAGTCTGGGTAGTGGAGATACGGGTTTCTGGATCGGGGGCGATGGGGTCGAGATTTGGGATTCAGTTTTAGGACAGGCGGTAGGGGTCTGGTATCCGGACCACGTTTACCCTCTCTCCAGCAGGCCGGGTGGGTGGGAGCCGGGCTGGCCGGGGCTGGGACCCGCGGGCCGCGGGCTGCGCTGTCTGAGCCCGCGACCGGTTCCTTCGGGGTGGTGAATTGCGAAGGGAAACGTGGAGCTTTACCCCGGGCGGAGGCTGCTCGCGCGCCTCTGTTCACGCCGTGGCTTTACCTGCCCATTCGCGTTCCCATCGCTTTCCCAGGCTCAGTGGTAACTCCCCTTTGCAGCCGACCCTCACCCCGTTTTGAACCTGCAGCCCCTCCTTCACGACAGATCTCAGCCTCCCTCCATCGTCCTCTTACCCCACCTCACTTAGGTCTGCCCTTGGGACTTTAAGGCATTCAGTCTTCAGGTGAAACGTTTCATGGACAACTTTAAATTATTCAGGAATTAATTTTAGGGCCTGCCCTCTTCCCGACTGTCTCTGCCTTTCCCCTTATCATTCCCGACGGGGTGAGGCAGGAAGCGGTGTAATACCTACCAGGCTGGTTTGTCGTGAGTGCACTGCTGTTTGTAAAATTCATGGGAGTATGCCTGGCACAGCATTGCGTCAAGGATGTTACTGATACTTGAGTATAAGGACAGTTGTTTTTAGTTACTGTATTCTTTTGCCTTAGCTGGGAAGGCTTTGCTGTGGGTGTCAGATATGCTAAGAGAAACATTTTGATGAGAACTAGGAGGGTTTGCCCATAATTGATCATTGATGGATTCAAGGGTTGTTCAGATAGCAGAGACAAAGTAGCCTTTACACTGTAACCCTTGTACAGGATTCAGAGTACACTGAGGACCAGATAAAGAGCAGGGTGAAAAAGCAGGCTGTTTGAAACATATTATCAGGGGGTATGTTTATGGTGCAGGACAAATATACTTTCCCAGAGAACCTTTAATTTGCTTGTTACTGTCTGATAAAACAGTCGTTTTACCTAGAAACTGAGGAGCAGGGTGAAGTTTGAATTGTCCTTGGCCTAAAGTTTGTGGGGGAGGGGATGCTCCTTAAGAGGAAGGCAGTTTAGCACGTTTCATACGAATAGATCATAAAACCTGAGAGCTAAACGGGAACTAAATGATTATTCAACACCAACACTCATTTTTCAGATAAGGAAACTGAGGCCCAAGCTCACACAGCTGGATAGTAGCTGAGTTCAGATGCTAGCCCAGTTCTCTTGCTTCCAAACCAGGGCCCTTCCTTCTCCTTTGCTGTGTTGTATCAGGTCGCCCATCATCTGTGGCTCCCATTATGTGTGTATTTCCGGAAGACCAGATGATGAGCACATTTATACACCTACTTTGGAAAGACGACACCACAAATGACTTTCATAGGTACCAGTTTGATCTGGACTCATGTTTCCATCTGCTTTTCCAAACCCCCAGGTCACTGTGGTTCCCCTCAGACCTGGCCGAGTTGCGGGAGCTCTCCGACGTCCTTCGAGACTACCGCAGGGAGCACCAGGCCTACGTGTTCCTGCTCTTCTGCAGTGCCTACCTCTACAAACAGTGCTTTGCCATCCCTGGCTCCAGCTTCCTGGTCAGTGCCCTGTCTTTCTTCTGTGCCTGTCAGGAAGCCACCTTCTGTCTTTGTAGAGGGTCCCTTAGACTGCAGATCACACAGTCCAGAGGACAGACTACTATGACTACCATTGTTTGATGGCTTCCCTTGTGGTATGCATTGTCCTAGTTGTTTCAGCTGCATGACCTTATTTAAAGCCCCCAGTGGCCTTATGATGTGGGGAGAGGTTGAATAACTGTCCAAGTGGACAAGGTGAGGAGGGGGTAGCGCTGGGATCTGCACCCACGTCCACCTAGCTCCAGAGCCCGCCTTTCTTCTCAGAGATGCTGCTTTTGTCTCCAAGGCACTGAGAGCTGTGGAGTACTGTTCTTGAGAGACACACATGGTACCATGAGCTGGGTCGACTCTTCCCCTCAGGGCTCCCGTGATATTCTACATTTTGGGCACTGTTTTAAATGAAGAACCAAAGCATTCAAGGAAGAGCCAGGAAAAAAATAATCTGTTTTTAGGGGGTCCAAGTGCTTCTGATCAAGCCCCCCCCCAAAAAAAATCTGTTTTCTTCATTAGCCTGTGAGTGCCTGAGTTCCTTGAGGACGGGACCTGTTTCTTAGCCTCAGCCCTTGTGTTCCTTTGCCTGGCACAGCAAGGTGCCTTTACAAATGTTTGATGAACAAATGCAAGTTGTTCATGGTAATGTTAGGCTCTAGAGGATCGAGACGTTTCTCTGGCGTGGAGAGAGCAGGTCATTCTGATTTTCCAGGTGGCCCCTCTGGAGCTGCAGTGTCAGACCTGAGCTTGTTCTCTGGCCGCTGGATGCTACTCATCAGTTGCCATTTCAGGTTATACAGGATAACCTGTGCGCTCCTCCCAGCAGCATTTTAAACTGGTTCATGTAAATGAATGAGTATGTGTATGTTAGGGCATGGGGTGGGTTTGAATCCCAGCCGTGTAGCCATGGGCAAGCCTTTTAACTTCTCCAACTCTGTTTCCTCATATGTCACCTTCTGGGGTTATCGTGTAGGAGGATTAAATGAAACAGTGGGTGTCGAGTGGCTGGCATGGTGACAGTGCCTGGCACACAGTGGCCCTCACGCACCTGTTAAATGACTGAGTGATGAAACGGGAAATCCTGGCTCTGTCTCCTGCCCCATCGTCTTTTCTCTGCTGCAGGCTTAGGCTGGACCTGCTTAAGCAGTTTCTTTGGTGGAAACTGAAAGAGAAGCAAACATGGCCATGCCAAGAGAGACAGGGGAGGTGTGTGGTGTTTGAGGTCAGGGGATGATTCCTTGGGTGTCCGCCTCCCCACCTGATCCCTGCTTAGAGCAAAAAGCCAGCTTCCATCTAGAGGTGAATCTCATCTCTGCTTAGTGTGATGTTGGGCGAAAACTTAATCTGCCACCCATAGAATGGGGTACGGTTGTATATGACACAGGCTCATGGTGAGGATTGAATAAGGATCCCATGTTTGGCAGGAGGGTCCCATGTTAGGCAGGAGGGTGTTAACCAGCCAAACTGCACTTAGGAAGTTGGCTTACTTTGTTGTTTTTGTTAATCTAAGACTTTTTTGACTGTCACCTAGATCTCTGGTCAACATGAAACCCTCATTATTAGCATACCACATAGATGTAATTCCAGCAAAAAGCAAAGAAACAAGATATTTTATTTATTTATTTTTAAGGATTTTATTTGTTTATTTTTAGAGAGGGGAAGGGAGAGAGAAAGAAAGAGAGGGAGAGAAACATTGATGTGAGAGAGAAACATCGATGGGTTGCCTCTCGTACGCACTCTGACTGGGGACTGAACCCACAGCCCAGGCATGTGCCCTGACCAGGAATTGAACTGGCGACCTTTGGCTTTATGGGATAATGCCCAGCCAACTGAACCACACCGGTCAGGGCAGAAATAAGACATTTTGTATATAGCTTGTGTAGTTTTACTGAGGGAAAATTCACAGTTGATGTTCATTTAAAATGGTAAAAATAACTTTTCAGTTTCATTTCTGTCCTCTCAGAGCACCCGTGTTTGCAGGACGTAGCACAGCCCGTTGAGCAGGCTGGGTGCTGTACACCCCCATCTTCTCATTTCATTCTCTCCTGCCTTCTGAGGCGTTACTCCTTGTCCCTGCTTTAAAGGTGAAGAGATCAAACCAGGGTTGTAGTTCTCAGCTCTTTCAACACTTTTCACTCTTTAAAGTGGGAGTTGGGTTTTGGCCAGGAGGGTAGAGGGAACCTATGACTCTATTTTTTTTTTTTTGAATCCTCACCTGAGGATATGTTCATTGATTTTAGAGAGAGAGGGAGAAAGGGAGAGAGAGAGAGAGATAGAGATAGAGAGAGACATCAGTGTGAGAGAGAAACATCGATTGGCTGCCTCCTGCATGGGGATCAAACCTGCAACCTAGGTATGTGCCCTGACCAGGGATTGAACCTGCAACCTTTTGGTGTACAGGACAAGGCTCCAACCAACTGAGCCACCCGGCCAGGGCCACTCTTTTTTTTTTCTTTTTAATTGAATTTATTGGGGTGACATTGGTTAATAAAATTATACAAGTTTCAGCTCTACAGCTCTACAGTACATCATCTGTATATTGCATTGTGTGTTTACCGCCCCGAGTCGAGTCTCCTTTTATCCCCTGGAGCTTATGACTCTTGGCTTCCAGGATGAGGTGACTGGTAGCTGCCATATGTTCTCGTGGCTGAGGGTTTGTTTTCTTTGCAGAACGTTTTAGCCGGTGCTTTGTTTGGGCCATGGCTAGGGCTTCTGCTGTGCTGTGTGTTGACATCGGTGGGTGCCACGTGCTGCTACCTGCTTTCCAATACATTTGGCAAACAACTGGTGATCTCCTACTTTCCTGATAAAGTGGCTCCACTGCAAAGGAAGGTAAGGGGAAGGGGTACCCCATAGGGTCACCGCATCGACCTGAAGGGGGTGAGGGGCAGGGATTTCCCACAGTCTTCCTCCGTTCTGCTTCTGGGAACCCTAGGGGTTCTTTTGACATCTCCAATAGGTGCAGGCCTGAGATAGAATCCCAGCTCTATCATGACCAGCCCTGTGACTTTAGGCAAGTGCCTGACATCTCTGAGCCTCAGATATCTCTGTTTTAAAAATGAGGAAAACAGTCTCTACCCCGGAGGGTTGTTGGGAGATTTGGGAACAGGATATGTGAGGTATCTTAGAACAGTGCCTGGCACCGGTAGATTTTCAATACCTGGAGACTCTTTCTGCTTTCTAATGGCCTTGTCTTCTTTGGCTACAGGTGGAGGAGAACAGAAACAGCTTGTTTTTTTTCTTACTGTTTTTGAGACTTTTCCCCATGACACCAAACTGGTTCTTGAACCTCTCGGCCCCGATTCTGAACATCCCCATTGGGCAGTTCTTCTTCTCTGTTCTTATCGGTAAGAAGCTGATGGTGTAAGCGTGAGTCTTCAGAGTGGCCGTGGCGGGGGACGGCCCTGGGTGTGCAGCCACGTGGCGCGTGCCTGCCTCTGAGAGCAGCGGCTCATGAGAAGTGTCTGCAAGCCTTATTGGCTAAAATCCTGATTTCAGAGGTACTCAGGCTTCAACAAGAAACCTTACAAAAATACTTTCAGAAAAAATAGGACTGTTTATTCTACCACTATATGAGTATCTGTTGTGTGCCAAGTAGCGTGCTCGGCATTGGGGTTAGGGCAGTGACCTAAAGCACATGACTTGGCCCATGGTAGGTGCTCATTAAACACCAGGAAATGCAGGTCTGGGATAAGGGCGTGTGGGCAGAAGAAATGGCAGAGACAGAAGAAAGGAACAGAGCAAAGGACTTCCTGTCTGGCTTTGGCCCCTCTTTTAATTAAGCTCTGCCTTAGGGGGAGCTGGTACCACTGAAGTTCCTCTTTACCTTTTGAGAGGTGTGTGACCTTCCATAAGCCACTTACCCCCGGTGGGCACTTGGCCAGGAGAGGGGCTAGAGCAGTGTTTCTCAAAGCACGGGCCTTGGACCACCTTTATCAGCACACTGTAGTGCTAGCTAACATCCTGTTAAGTCAGTGACTGTTATTTTGTCCCGAAAGTAAACCATTCTCTTCAAGCCTACGGCGAGGATCACCTCTCAAGCCTTCTTTCGGGCTCGGAGGGAAAGAACAGTCAGGGCTTCTGTGTCAAATATAACAAACCTGTGGTTGAGCAGCTGCTGTTAATAGGGGATTCCTGAGAGAAACTGAGATCTTAAAACGAAGCAAATCTACCACGGTTAGTTCTGGTCACGTCAGGTTTCATAGAGAGCGCTTAGCGCCTCCGCAGCCGGTGACAGCCTAGGCGGCACAAAGCTTGGAAGACGGGACACCAGAGTTGCAGCCTCCCCTCTGACAAGCTGTGCAGTGCTGAGTGGCCTCTGATCTTGGGGCATCATCTGTAGAAGCGGGGTGGATTATCAGGGGGTCCCAAACCACTCAGGGTAGGCAGGGGAGAGGCTTTTAAAATTCAGGTTCCTCTTAAAGGGTCTTCTTGAAGAAGAAGAAGAAGAAGAAGAAGAAGAAGAAGAAGAAGAAGAAGAAGAAGAAGAAAAATATGAACAATAAAATGGCAATAGATACATATCTGTCAAAAGTTGAATCTAAAAAACAAAATAAATAAACAAGCAGAACAGAAACAGACTCATAGATATAGAGAATGAGTTGAGGGATGCCAGATGGGAGGGGGTTTGGGGGCATGGGTGAGAAAGAGGAAGGGACTAAGAAGGACATGCGTTGTTACAGAATAGTCACGGGGATGTAAAGTACAGCATAGGGACTGTGGTCAGTAATATTGTAATAGCTGTATGGTGCCAGCTGGGTGCGAGATTTATCGGGATGATCACTTAGTAAGTTAGTGCTGTCTAATCACTGGGTTGTACACCTGAAACTAATATAATAATGTATGCCAACTGTAATTGAAAATAAAAAATGATAAATTAAAAGACAAGGAAAAAGAATGCAGGTCCCTGATTCTCTACTAGACACAGGTAACCGGAGTCTCTGGGTGGAGCCCGAGAATGCGTTTTTGTCAGTGTCACCAGCGGGTTGTTACGCCACCAGCCTGTCTATCCACCATGCAGACTTCTGAGGTCCAGCGAATTTGATGACCTCTTAGGAACAGTATAGAACATGAAAAGTAGTACTTCTGAGAAAGTTGTTTGTTTTTATGTTAAGCATACTGTAAATCTCATAATCCTGGTGCTTCTCCTCACTTGGCTCTCGGGTGCTCAGAACCAAATTTGGGACCCCCCCCCCCCCCAGCAAATGGGTGAGCCTTATGCATTTTTGTCCTGTTCTCCCTTATTTTATTCTTCACTCATTTTGTTTCGCCTGTTAAAATCTTTTTAATCTTACTGTCGTGTATATATTTTTGTAAACCATCTCAAATCCTTCTGTTGAACAAGGCAGGTGTATATGGGAAGTTAAGGAAGGAGGGGAAAAGTGGAAAAGGAGAGAAAGAGGTAACAGGTTTAGGGGTTAGGAGCTGGGGAAAAAGCCAAACCTGGAGTCGCTGCCGTGGATTTGCGGTGGCGCCCCCAAAGGGTAATGTTCTCCCTTCCCCGCCCCCTCCGGTAACGGGCTCTCTCCCTTTTCTCCTTCCAGGTTTGATCCCCTACAACTTCATCTGTGTGCAGACAGGCTCCATCCTGTCAACCCTTACCTCTCTGGATGCCCTGTTCTCCTGGGAAACTGCCTTTAAGCTGTTGGCCATCGCTCTGGTGGCTTTAGTTCCTGGGACTCTCATTAAAAAATTTAGTCAGAAAGACCTGCATTTGAATGGAACACGCAACGCCAATCATCTGAGTAACAGAAAGGGCATGTGACCTGGGGCTTTTGGTCGCCCTGTCCCTGGACTCTGTTGCCTGTGCGTGGAATGGATGTGGTCTTCTACAGCCTTCATCGTTTTTTAATTGCCCTCAACAGGTGGTTTGGACGCTGTTCATCTCTGTGCGGTGTCCTGTCATAAAGGACGCTGTGCTCCAGAAGGTGAATTAGATCAGGCTCTCCAACCAGCCCTGGCTTAGTAGGATACTCTGTGAAATGGATAGCCTCTTAGAAAATACAGTTTATATTTTATTGAATAACAAGGAACTCAGGGCGGTCTGTTATACTTGCCTCTTGCCATGCCCTGAGCTGCCTCCGGAGAGGATGCTGACACTTCTTGTCCAGAGTGCCTCGTTTGCAACATGATAGGCTATTGTGACAGGTGTTCTGTTAAGTCCCTGGTGTTTGTTATTAGTGTAAATGATGACATGTGAACCCATGTCACTGACATCACTCTTCATCTTGTTAGTCCCTTGAAGAGTGTTTCTTTTGCACTTTGTTGCTGATGACCTACCTCTTCCATAAACCAAGGGAAAGAAGCTGATAAACTGCTTCGAACTTCAGTGTACGGCCCAAACGCACAGTGATTTCTGTGATGCTCTTTGTGCTCTGACACTCTGATGTTACCCTGTGTGTCAGCATTTCCCCTTGGTGGCGTGTCCTGACAATTAAGTTGATTGCAGCTAGACTATTAAATATGAATGGACAAACTCTGTATTTTATGGGTGTGTTCGGGAGAAACTCCTTTCGATCTGGACAGTGCAGGGCCCTTGCCTCACCTGAACCAAGTGACCATCAGTGCATTTTCTAATCTGTCCTTTCTGTGTTAGCAATCCCTTCTTCCTCCTGCTGGGGGAATGGATTCGGTACACTCAGATATCAGCCAGCATACCCTCTGAATGTTTTTCAGTTTGTCACTTGCCAAGAATACTTTGAGGAATAATTATATTTTACCTTTTAATTCTAAGAGGAAGACTCGGTTCGGGGTTACTTGGTTGTATTGTATTTCAGTTGCCTGTAGCCATCGTTGCTCCCTGTGGTGGCAGGACTGAATTGTCACCGACCTGGGTTAACACTTCCCAGGACAGGACCTTTGCACCTAGACCGACAAGCTCTGGGATCCTGTACCCTATAGCAGCAACTCAAGTCTTACCAGAACTGTTGCCCTTGGGCATGACCTGCTGGGTTTCTGAATCAGCTCGGCCAAGAATCTTGCCAAGGCTTTAATCCGGGCCACACGTTCTACGCGAATTCTTGAGAATGAATTCCCAAGTGTTGTTTCTTGGACTCATATGATTAAAAAAAAAAACAAAAACAAAAGCCACAATAAAACCACAACAAGGACTTCATTTTTAAAGACGTGTTGCTTTAAAAGGAACTTGAGAGCAAGGGTGGGGGTGAAGAGGAGGCCAACCAGACTTTGAAACCCATGGCTGTGTGTTGTGGAGCCGGGGAAGGGAGGGAGAAACGAGGAAGCCTTCCACACTTTGCCCTTTATAGGGATCCTTAGATTGGCCTCTCTCCCTGATCCCCTATAACCTTGCAACAATGTGCCTTAGTAGTTGTGAGTTTAGAGGCTAAGCAATCTCCCAAATAAATGGATGTAAACGTTCTGTGTGGTATGTCTTTGTGCATGTTGCTAACTTTCAAGTCCCCTTGCCAGTGGGAATCAGGATTGGCTGAAAATCAGACAATCCAAAATGGTGTTTTAGCTCTCCCCTTCCAGGCATTTTACCAAAATTATTTTTTGGAAGCCAGATTTTCTCTGATCTTTTCCCTCTCTGTGCTCACTTTATAATGGGGTCTCTAATAAAGCTTAATAACTGTAAGATGAGCATCAGGAAAGTCGTAGGGAAGAAGCAGAGTGCCTGTCTAGGCTATGCCTGAATAATCAGGAAGAGACTATAACAAAATAAAACAGTGGTGGTCTCTTCCTTTTGTGGGTATGTCTAATGAAAGAACCGCAGAAGCGGCTTTCCCAACACCTGTTTCTTCCTGGCTGCAGGAAACCCAGTCATGTGAAGTCTTCCTTTCCCCAAAGTTCTGACAAATGCTGGGATTTGTGAAGGCAGCTCTCAGGACATGACTGGTGACTTTAGGAAAAGATGACCAAAAAAAAAAAAAAAAGAAAACAACAGTGAGGTACACTTTTTGTTTAATTCCATGCATTTGCTTTGATAGTCACTCCGGTTCCCATTGCTGTGGAGTTGTTGGATGCAAAGGGAGTGGGCATCAGAAACCAACACAGTGACTGTGGGGGGTGAGGGCGGGGGTGAGGGCAGGGGAGAGCGATGCGGTGGAAATGGGGACAGCTGTAATGGCACAGCAAGAAAAAAAGGCGGGGCGGGCGGAACTAACAGTACAGAGACCACAGGGGACATCAATGAGGGAGTTCATTTTGAGACTTTACCACAAAAATGAAGATAATTTGTTCCAAATTGATAGGGAACTCAAATTATTGCAATATAGAATCTAAGTGAGTCTTCCCACTTCCAGAGTCTGAGAAATGGAGGTAAAGAGCTCTCCAGGTGATATGGCCAATAGGGGACGTCTTCCTACAGTTCGCACGTTCTGAGTGGGGTTTCCTCCACAGTGCAACCGCCGGAGGACCCTGCTGCCTGGTCACGGGGCAGCTGCCGGGAGCCAGCATTCCCCTGCGTGCTGCGAAGTGGCTCTAGGGAGTAGGTCTGATTCTGCCAGAAGTTTCCTTACAGTGGCCTTGCCATCTGCTTGGGGGCGTGGCTCTATGTGAAATCCTGCCATCATGCTCCTGCCATGCGACAGTTAATCAAAGCATTAACTCCTTTGGGGTAACCCTCTTTCTCAGAGTGCCTCTCTCCTGCGACCTGTCCCTTGGAAGTGTTCCAGGTTCCACGGGGGTCCCTCTACTCGGGTGCCTGTACTATTGGCTGTAACATGCAAACAAGCAGACTAGTGGGATTCTTGTGCGCTAGTAGTGGGCGAGGTTGGGGACACTGGTGTGTGAATATACTAGGTCATGTATTCTAGGAAATCAGCAAAGAAGAGAAATCTTGCTGTCTGGAGAGTCACCGAATTCATACTGACAGAACAAGTCAAGGTCTTCAAAAAAGAATGTCACATTGTTTTGGTACATGAGTCCCATATTAGCCTCACAAAGTCAAAGGAAGAAGCGAGTAACTGGGACTTAACATGCTGTATTAACTTTCCGTTTATAGAAGACGAAGAGGAATGTGCTTATTTAACACAATGAAATGATGTAAATGAAGAGACACATTTCCGAATTTAATTTGTCAGTGATTGGAGGTCATTCAATTGAAGCTGTAGTCCAAAACGGCAGTGGGTGGAGGCAAGGGGTGTGGCCCCCAAGAGCCAGCGGGTGGGAGACCCAGAAGGAGGACACAGGTGTGATCCTGTCATCTTCCATCAGGGCTGACTCCAAATCTCAAACCACCTTTCGGAAGTTAATTATGAGCGTGCCAGTTCTAATCAAGGGGCAGTTGTTGCCCCGTGCTGTGCTGTGAGAGCTTCCGAGGCTGTGCCCAGGCTCAGTACGGAAGAACAGGGTGATGAGTAAGTAACGCTGGTCTTGGGTGTTTAGAGTATAGGTTGCTGATAGCGTATGTGGTGGCCTTTTGGTTTCTGGCTTAGTGATATATATATATAATGCTATACTGAAGAGCAGAGCCAGAATTCCTAGGTTTCCAAGCATTATGTTCAATTTTGGAGAACTCAGTTCCAGGAACTTCAAGTTGGAACATTTTAGGGGAAAAAAGTGAGATGTAAGGGGACGGGGAAAAAAAGAGTAAATCATTTGATCAGTAAGGACGCATTTACACTGAAAGGCTGTCAGTGCTCCACAGTGGGGGCGGGCATTTAAAATTGGGTTGTTACCAGGAAAATGCAAAGCCGTCAAATCTATTACTTTGGGTATGAGAGAAATTTAGCACAAAGATGCCCTGAAATGGATGTCCAGTACTTACTGAATTCTACTAAAAATATCCTTCACTCCTGAGGGATGGATTTGTTAATGCTAAAGTTTAAATTATCTGGGCTTCAAGCAGGCCACACCAGATCACCTTACAACAGAGCCAGCATCTTCACCTTCCTGCATAGGTGCTCCCCACCGTCTTGCAAATAGCTCTAAACTTTAAGTTTCGTTATAATTTCAAGTGGATGCAGGCTTCTTAGTTGCTCTGCTAAGCAATTTTAAGAGGAGTTGTTATTCAGCGTACATGATCTAGAAATAGAAGGAAATCAGAAACAAATGCCTATCTGCAACAAAATTAAAACTCCTTATCTTGCAGTCAGTCAAAAACATGCTAAATGAAGGCAGACATTCATCCCAAGGGGGTTAAACTTTCAATCCACCATGAAGCTTAAAATCACAGTCCTGTGAGGTTCCTTAAAACGCTGTCGCACAGTCATCAGGACTGAAGAATTAGCTCCTAAATTCCCTGAGCTCCTGATTCGATGCTCTTCAGGTGACTGTGGAGTTCTCAGAGACACATCAATTCAAAACTGTCCTGGTAACCGCAGGCAGGCAGGGAAGGGCAGGTCTGGGACAGAGAAGGCATTTCCTTTCTAACCTAAAGATACTGTTCTTCCCTGAGGCCTCTAGTTACTTCTACTAAAAAGTAAATAAAACTGTTTAGTGTGGAACTTTATTAAACTCTTGACGATACAGTGAATCACTAAAGATTCAATGCTGTATACTACCCTAACATGCTCATAACAGTATACCCGGATAGGTATATGGCATTATCATGACAGAGTGTGAAGATGGGAAATCAAAAAACTTACCAAAAGTATGAGGTGTCACGTGGTGTTTTCTAGGAAGATTGTGACTGAAAGGCGTAAGACAGACATTGACCATCAAGTTTCTCTTTCGCCACTGTAGGTGGGCAAGAACTGGACCAGCTGAAGTGTCAGTGTGTTATGCTGGACAGGAGGAGGACACAGAGCTGTAGCCTCTCTTTTTCCCAGAAGACTGAACCAGAGAGATTCATAGTATCATGTGGTCTGAAAATAGGGCTCTTCAGGGTAGCACTTTTCCAGGCCTACGAGCTTCTAAGTGCCCAAGCCTTTCTAAAATGTCTCTAGTCTTGTTATAGGATGACATTTATATATATATATTTTTCTTTTTTTTTCCCCTGCTACCCCCAACGAGGAGTAAACAGGTTGGTTTTGTGGCACCTGGCAGGAACAAGATGACAAACTGTGCTACCAGGCATCAGAACTATCTAACCCATGGGCCCCAGGCAGAAATTCTCCAGGTCTCTTCCTCTCAGGGCATTAAATAACTCTCTTATGGCTTCTAGTGTAGTCTCGTGATTTTATTTCTTAAGAAACTTGAGAAAGGTTACAGCTTTTGCACTGTTTGTCCATCCACTTAGTCATCTGCCCGCCCAGGGGCTTTCAGGAGAAGTCAAAATCACAATGTGCCAACGGGGCCGCAGGGCAGAACGCACACCGCCAGTGGCCACCGTCGCACACAGAAAACGAGGGACTGCACCTCAGGTGAGTGCTGGAGAGCTCCCAAGTGGCAGTTCCATTTTCATTCCTTCATAAAAATCATAAAAATTCATAATAATTCATGGTTAGCAATAAACACAATCATTGTGCTACATTGTAAACCACACCTTCTGATCGACAGAAAATGATAATAATTATTATAAAATAAAATAACAATGATAATAATGTCATAACTTAAGATTTTTCATGTAGTCCAGCTACAGAATTTATACAAAATGGAATAATTTAATGCAAACAATACTGCTCTCTGTATAAGTTAAACATTTTTCCTTCATCTTACCTAAGAGCTATCAATTATAGACACTAAATTTTAAATTAATATCTCAACATAAATTGTAAACAAATGGAGGGGTCAAACAAGCAAAAGGAACTGCTCTAAATTCCCTCCTGCCTTTCCTTTTTGGCTGATGCAATCAGTGGCACCCAGAGGAGGGCGGCGTTTTCATCCACGTTGGAGATGGTTTAATTCCTGTAAGTGCAAGTCTTTCCTAGTGTTCAACCCGATGCTGTGTCGAACAGTGTGGCCATCTTCTTCAGGTCTTGAGCCTGGAGACACTGTTTGACAGAGACAGGAACTAGGCCAACATCTGTTTTTGTGTAAAATTCTACATAAAAATTAGCTTAAAGCTGAGGTACCATGAAGTACTTTGGGATGCTTTTCAGAGCCCATGACCCTGGACAGGAAGGACCTCATGCCTTGGACCAGGTAAAATCTTCCCAACTGCTGCTCAGCATCAGTTGTTCTTTCTACAAATTGCCAAATCCAATTATTTAAAACTGCATTGATCCAAAGAGAAGTAAAATACATTTTACAAATAGCATTTAACAAAAATGCTATTGTGGTGGGAGAGGGGGTGCCTTTTGCAAGTTGCTTATTTTGCCTTTATTCTGATAGTGGTAGCCAGTCACTAAAGCTTACAGGGTAGAATGAGTTAATGAATAAAAACAAAGGGATGGTTTGGGATTGGACACTGGAGAGGCTCACACATGCCCTAGCTGCCTTCGAAGCCTGTTTTCCTGTTTGCATCAATATGACTCCAGTAGACAAGCAACCTGGTTCCCAAGAGGGTGATTTCCGCTTCTCCACGAAGCTGAACTGAGACATCCTGACAAGGTACTTGTGCAGACGTCACATGTGCTTCTCTAACACTGCTGTCAGTTTCCTTTTTCTCTTATCCTTCTCTCCTCCTCAGCCCTCCCCTTTTTCCTAATGGAAGCAGTCAGCAGGTGGAAAGGAAATGGCTACGAGAAAATGGCACATTGGTCAAGGTAATACATTTGTCAAGGTAATGACAATGACAGCATTTAAAAGGTAAATATTTGTCGAGGAAGGTTTGACTCTACCTGTAAGTCTCGCAACCAAATGTTGCTTAAAAGTTTAAAAAAATGAAACCAGTTTTCACATATACAGTTTTCTTTTTCCTCCTAGAGGAAGCAGGTGGCCTCAAAGACCTTGGGTGCAAGTATCTGGTCACCAGACTTTTCTAGGTCATTTCCATCACCCATCAGATAAGCTGGTTGAACCTACTGTGGTCTGTTCACAAGTTACCTGGGATTGCTTTTCTTTTGCTGTTCTTTGTTTCCTAAAATGCTCAACATATCTTGCTCTGGCTCTTCTTCAGTCACTATGGCCAAAAAAACTGGTCCCCTGTTCAAGTAGCAATAATACATCTTGGCCCCAAGATTCCCAAGAATGCTGGGAATACAAATTCCCAGAATGTTGCTCCTAAATTCCACTTCTTTCTTTTCTTTCTTCTCCTGTCTCTCTCTCTCTCTCTCTCTCTCTCTCTTTTGCAAGAAATTATTGTGTCTCTCTCTATATCATATATAGTTCAATCTTTACAGTACAAAGTGTTAAAATGTCAAACAAAAATAAATATCAATGTTACAGTAGCTAGAATATTCAATAAAATAGATCCCTGCCATTCTTGATTGAAATGTTCAGTGAGACTTAATCTCATTTGGATATTTTTTTCCAGAGATTTGCAAAGTCTCATGTTCCTGTTATTGCAGCTCATTTCTAGGGATAAGAAAGGTGGGGCGGCTCTCTTCCCAGACAAAAAAAGCAGGGAGAGAGTGGGAAGAATCTGGGGGTGGGGGTGGATTGGAAATGCCAGTACTGTCACGACGTCTTCGGATGGGAATCCTCTCACTACCATGTAGCGGAGCTGTAGTGTTTATTGGTCCTCACTGTGGCATCAGAACACTCCCCATCTGAAGAGTCACAGTCTGATTCTTCAAACTGCATAGGATTCTGCAAAGTCAAGACAGAATAAAACCTTAATTCATTTCTGCAGTTGCTCAGCAAACATATATTAAATACCTCCCACATGACAGGCATTGTGCTGGCGTGGTGGGTAAGGGGATTACAAAGACAGATGAGACCAAGTCCTGCCCTTGTGGGGCTTACGGAGAAAAAAGAGATCTAAAGATGAAGATCATGACCACAACAATGGTGACGACAATTATAACAGTGCCACCACAGTCCCATTATGTAAGGTTTACTCTGTTCCAGGCACTGCTGTAAGTGCTTTACATCTGTTAATCCACTTAATCCTGACAACAACCCTATGCGACAGACGCTGTTATCACACCCATTTTACAGATGAGAAGACTGACCTGCGGAGAAGTTCAGTGGCTTGCCCAACGTCACACAGTAAGGAAGTGGAAAAGCTCGGGTCTGCATCTAGGCAGCCAGATTCCAGGTACACAATTTCAACTGTAATGTTATCCTGCCTCTCGAAAGGCAGTCCTGAATATAAGCTCACATGTTAAATGCGCTGTGAGAGCATCATCACGGGATAGTGAGGACATGGAAGAGGGAGGCTCAAACCCTTAACCTGATTGGGAGATTCGGCCAGGAGGAGGTGATGTTTGCGTTAAATCTTGGAAAGAAGGGTTCCTGAGCAGTTCAATGTCTGTGCCTCATGTGGGAGAACTACCCTCATTTTGGGGAGCTCCATTGATCTGTGTACTTTTACTTCATGGGGACAGTTGTCGTATCATATATTAAATGATAATTGTAACAGACTTTGGGACTTGAACATGTTGTAACTCAAAAGAGCTACAGGAAGGGAACAGTGATGAGAGGGGAAGAGAGGAGAGGCTCCCACCTCATAGCCACGTTCCTCCACACACAGCTTGCCCAGAGACATCTGCGTCTTCACGCGGCGCACGGCACACTCCTTGTCAGAGAGCCCGTCTGAATGTGAGGATATCTCAATGGGGATCTCCGGCGTCTGGGACAGCAGGTCATCTAGCTTCTCTGCCAGGCGGTCTTCAAGTTTATCAGCTAACTCATCAGGACTGTTTGAGTGGTCACTGGTATTTCCCTCCTCTCCATCAGACACAGAGAAGTTCTCAGAGCTAAAGGTCGAATACGACTGGCAGCTTCTGATACAGCGATGGGGCCTGGAACCACAAAGGACCAGAGGAACTCAATCAGCGGACAACTACTTTCCTTACCTTGTCTATAGATCTTAGCCCTGGTGAGAGGTCGCCTAGTTTTTTTCCTGCCCTTCAGGGAGATTCAAATTCAGATAGGTTGAAACTATTTAATTTGAAAGCAACCGAGAGGGAGATTTACATGTTTACGTGGCTAATCGCCAAAGCTGATGGGTACCCCTGGCCTTGAAAAAAATCAGCCTTTCTAATCATACTGTGTATACCTATGCATGGCATGGAAATGTTCAAATTGAAATTATGCTTCTCATTCACAGATCCCAGATTCTCACATGTGAAATAGACTTAGGAGATTTTCTAGTCTAATTCATTTCGCAGATCAGAAAACTAGAGCCAGAGGAGGTAAGTGACTTGTTCAAGGTCACGCCATCAGAAAAGACAGAGCTGCGGCTTGGGTGGGTCTATTCACACTTGGCTCAGTGTCCTTTTCTGCCTCACTCCACTCCAGCCGCACTGCCCACTGGGCATGGCAGCCCTGGGAGGAGTGCCTTCACCACCCCGTCACAACCCATCCCCAACAGAAATGAGCTTGGAAGGGACATTCACCCTGCAGCTGTGGGCATTGCCCAACCTGTCAGTGGCTCATTCCAGTTAACAACTGGGTTTTGCTCCGATAAGGCAAAGTCTGGGGGTGGAGAGAATTTGCAAAAGTTCCTCACTTCCTTCCCACGGTTTACAAATAGCCTAGTAAATAATAATGCTGTTAGCTTTTACTGGTTTACAAACAAAACAGAACAAATAATAAAAGACTGCCTTTTCTCTCTGGTATTGTCTGATCTTTCTGTATTTCTTAGTATGAAGTGATTTTAATGGCATATGATCAGGGCCTGGTTGATGACCAGGCCAGGTGGTGGGCTGGGGGTGGGAGGGTCAAGGTCACATGAAAAGCATCGATGTGGGAAAGGGAACTGGAGGTAGGACTCACACAGCTTTTCAAGACTGGTGGTCCAGAAGGGAGATAGGGAGAAGAATGTTATAATAGAAAAAGCAAAACCACGTGGTAAAAACCTACATGTAATTTGCATCACAGCCAATAAAGAAAGATGGGAACCCAGTAGGTGGGCTGAGTTCATCGTGTGTCATAGGAACAAAACTGGAAGTAACATCATTGTGATACCAGCAGAACAAGTACATGTTACTCAGGCTCAATCCGATGCATAGAAGAAAACAGCGTCCAAGGAGGCAGTAAGACAGTAAGAGCTTCATGGCAGGAATAGCTCAGGAGATGAGAACAGATTTCAATTTTGCGTACCGCATGGGGACCCAGGATACAATTTACTGGGGGACCAGGAGTCTCTTGGTTTGCATGGACTTCCTGTTTCGGGGCAGGTACACAAACCTTCCTAGAGCTTTACTCTTAAAGAATGAAATGCTTATTAGCAGAAAAGCCCTCTTGGGAGGAAAACTACCTTCCCTACCCCTACATAGGATTAGCTCTTTAATCCTGTAAGAAAATTATTATTGCTGGCTAAGCAGGAAGCTCTTCCTAAGGCTAGCTGAAGGGGGGCTCAACTCATCTAACTATAATTAATTGAGGTATAAAATCCAAGGCATGAAGAGCGCAATGGACTGAACCGTGTACCCCCACTCCAAGTCATATGTTGAATCCCCAGCCTCCAATGTGACTAAATCAGGAGATAGGTCTTTATGAGGTAATTAAGCTTGAGATCACATAGGTGGGGCTCTAATCCTATAGAGTGTGGCCTTATAAAAAGAAGAGGGACAAGAAGATGGCAGCATAGGCAGACATGTCCTGCCTCTTCACACAACCACATTAAAATTACGACTAAAATATAGAACTACCATGACTCAGGAACATCAGAAATCGAGGTGAATGGAAGTCTGACAACTATGAAATTAAAGAAACCGCATCCCCCAAGACTAGTAGGAGAGGCACGGATGTGGAATGGGCTGGTCCCACAACCACATGGATAAAAACTCAGGAGGGATGTCTCGGGAACAAGGAGTCCCAGCCCCACACTAGGCCCCCAGCCCAGGGTTCCAGTGCCAGGAAGATAATTCCCCACAAATTCTGGTTGCAAAAACCAGTGGGGATTAAGTTGGTGGAAGAAACTGCTGAAGCCCAAAGCAGTTCCTCTTAAAAGAACCTACATACAGACTCACCTACTCAGACTCACTCCCTCTGAGCTCCAGCACTGGGGTAGCAGCTTGAAAGGCACCAGCGGTATATAGGGAGGAACTGAAGTGTCTGGCATCAAGGCGAGCAGAGGCCATTGCCCCTTGGCTAAATCCTCCCCCAACAGAGCTGGTAAGCTGGTGCCATGTTTGAGACTCCATCAACCTGGCTAACACTGTTTGACTTGCCTTGGAAATCCCCAGAGGCTCTGCACCACCCAATTTACAGGACCACCCAAGCTGCTTTTCTATAAGAATGGTAGGTCTGGGCTCCTAAATCCTATCAAACAAGCAAAAGCTGGCTTCAGTGCACCCCAGCGGCAGCCAGATTAGATTCACAGCTTGGTTTTGCCTGGGAATCTCCAAGCCCAGCACAAGTAGCAGCCATTTCAGATTGCTTTAAACTCAGGCAGAATGGCCCTGGGCAAAACACAGGTCGGGGTTGACCTTGGTCTCAACTCCCCTGGGGAAATTCCAGTGCTAGCTGACCTAGTGGACAGCTATAGACCACATCGCAGCACCACCACCCTGTCCATGCACAGCTGATCCTCCATGGAGGGCAGAGGTTGGTGGTAAGTGGTCATAGTCAGTCTTTGCAGCTGACTGGCCTGGTCCCTCCCATCGATCTGACAACAGCCATCAAGGCTCAACTACAAGAGAAGAGTGTACTCAGCCCACATGAAGGGCATACCTTGAGTACATAGCTTGGGTGGTAGCGGAGGCTGTGCCACTGGACCCTACAGGATACCTACTACATTAGGCCATGCCACCATGACACGGAGCCAAAGCAGCTCTACCTAATACATAGAAACAAACACAGGGAGGCTGCCAAAATGAGGAGACAAAGAAACATGGCCCAAATGAAAGAACAGATCGAAACTCCAGAAAAAGAGCTAAACAAAATGGAGATAAGCAATTGATTAGATGGAGAAGTCAAAACACTGGTTATAAGAGTGCTCAAGGAACCTGGTGAGGACCTCAGCAGCATAAAAAAGACCCAGTCAGAAAGGAAGGTTACACTAATTGAAATAAAGAACAATTTACAGGGAAACAACAGTAGAGAGGATGAAGCCAAGATTTAAATCAATAATTTGGAACATAAGGAAGCAAAAAACAACCAATCAGTACAAGAAGAAGAAAAAAAGAATCCAAAAAAATGAGGATAGTATAAGCAGCCTCTGGGACAACTTCAAGAGATCCAACATTTGTGTCATAGGGGTACCAGAAGGAGAAGAGAAAGAGCAAGAAATTGGAAGTCTATCTGAAAAAATAGTGAAAGAAAACTTCCCCAATTTGGTGAAGTAAATAGACATGCAAGTCCAGGAAGCACAGAGAGTGCCAATTATATGGATGCAAAGAGGCCCACTCCAAGACACATAATTAAAAGGCCAAAAGTCAAAGATAAAGAGACTCTTAAAAACAGGAAGAGAAAAGAAGTTAGTTACCAGATGGTTGACAGATGGGAGCGGGGAGGGGGAGAATGGGCAAAGAGGTGCAGGAATTAAGAAGTGCAAATAGGTAGTTACAGACAGCCATGGGGATGTAAAGTACGGTATAGGAAGTGGAGTAGCCAAAGAACTATACGTATTGACCTATGGACATGAACGATGGTGGAGGGATTGCCTGAGGGAGTGGGGGGCGCTGGAAGGAGGGGGGCAAAGGGGGAAAAACCAGGACAACTGTAATAGCATAATCAATGAAATATAATTAAAAAAAAGAAGAAGATCTCCGTCTCCCTTTATACTCCCCCCGCCCCCAAACATGTGAGGACACATTAAGAAGGCTGTTTTCTGCAGGAAGAGAGTTCTCACCAGAACCTTGATCTTGAACTTTGCAGCATCCAGAACTGTTGGAAATAAATTTCCATTGTTTAAGCCACCTAGTCTATGGTATTTTGGTATGGTAGCCCGAGCAAATTAATTCAGGGAAGCACACTAGAAACCAATAAAATTATCCATAAAACATACGGCGATCCCACATAAACTGCTCACTATATTCTCAGTTGTAACCTTGAATCTGTATTTATGCTCCTCATCTTGAAGTTCCCATGAAGTGAATCTGATAAACTGGGGCTGGCTGTGCATAGCCAGTTGCCAAATGTGGCAATGGGAAACCATAAAGACAGTGAGTTCCTTTCCTTCCAAGGTGGCTGTGAGAAAGCGACATGCAATTGAACAGGAAGTGAGGCAGACTCTAGGTTTCCCAGATTACACTGAAAACAATAACATGTGTGTGACGGTTTTACCTCTGTCTTCGTGGAAATTCAACTTCACTATCCACTTCCCCTTCTTCCTCTTCTGAGGACTCATCTCCACTCTAAGGAAAACAGAAGAAAAGAATTTTATTTCTGTCTGTCTGTCTATCTGTCTCTCTCACACACATACGCCTACACAGCCCTTGCAAAGATTTAATCATCAAATGACACTGAGTAGACACTTAATCATCAAGACATTGAGCCTTGCTGAGTGTCATGTTTAAACGTATATATCTTCACTCATTCTTTTAGCAACTTTTCCTGGGTGTCCATGATGACAGGCCCTGTCCTAGATGCTGGAAGACATATAGAACTGAAATAAACACTATCGTTGCTCTCAGGGAGGTGAGTGATAGGGAAGGGAAGCTGGAGAAGGGGTCTTGGATATTGGGGCAGTCTCACGTAATCATTGTCACTAGTGGTTCCCGGCTTTGTCATAGAAGCTCCACCAAGAAGTGATCTTTCAATTGTTTAAAGCCCTTTTATGTACCAACCACTTTCTCACTGATAGAGTTATTATGCTTGTATCATCTCCACTACTAAGACATGCATCATTTGAGAGCCAGACTATATCTCATGGTATTGCACCCTTCACTCCACCATTAATACGATGCTGCATACAAAGTGGGTGTTTAGTACACTATTGAGTCAGCATGTGGGCAGGATAAGGGACATCTGAGGCCTCGTGATTGTTGGGGCTCTACAGTTGACCTGGAAGGCTGGGTAAGTGTCCTGTCTGAGCAGATGATCTTCCTTCACAGGGAAGATTCCATTTTTCTTCAAGTGCATAGGAACAGCCACCTTAAGACCAACTGTCCTTAACCACAGCGTCATGATGCACTGGACTCCTACGGTCCCTTGTGAGGTAGGTAATTGGGTCCAAGTAATTGTAGCAAAGATTGAGGATAATTTACTTTGAAAGTCAGTCCTAAAATACCATCACTCTTACCCACTTTGCATTCTGATATGCTTTCTGAGGAGGAAAGATGGGGATGGAGATACCCTAGCTGCTGAGATGAGCGTTTTACCCCAGAAGTACACGTGGAAGTATGAGTCAGTAGAGAGAAGTTGACCTGCTCTCTGGGAGTACGGTTCTAATGAAGCCAAATGTGTAAGGTGTGTGCTCCGTAGCCTGTAGACCCACAGGTGGCATCAAAGTGGAATCAGAATGGGTCAAAGATACATGTTACCTGGGAGGGGACCAGGGAATGGGTGACTGCTAAAGGGTGCAGGGTTTCTTTTTGGGGTGAGGAAAATACTCTAAAATTAGTTGTGGTGATGTCGCACAACTCTGAATAAAAAGAACTGAGCTGTATACTTTAACAGAAGAACTGTTTTGCATGTGAATTATGTCTTGATAACGTTGTTACCAAAAACATACATGTTACTGGTCATAGAGGTGGGGGGTGCAGAGACTAGATTAGCCCCAATCCACTTCACCACCTGAAACACAATTTAATTTCTGGGAATACTGAGTTGGCGGCAGCACTTTATGTGGTGGAGGAAATGCAGTTCTGAGTCGGTAGTCCATCAGCTTCGACTTCTTTTCTGTTAAATATCTAGTTGACCAAGTCATTCTTATTTACATTTTAGACCCTTTCATTCCTTCAACTAAGCTCCTGATGAACAATGATGCTAATATGAAGCAATACTTAGAACTGAGTGGATGTCTACCGTGTGCTAAATGCTTTCCATACATAGTTTTTTTAACTCCTTAGCAAGATGAGCTCACATTTTTTAGAAGGCTGCTGTGCACCAGGCCCTGCTCTAAATGCCTTGTATGTATTAACTCATTTAACCCTCACATCAGCCAGAGAGGCAGGGCCCACTGTTATTATGAGCCCCATTTTACAGACAAGGACACCAACATTCATAGAGGTGCTAAGTGGAAGAGCCCGGCTCTGAACTCAGGCCTGACTCCCAAGCTTGTGCTCGTAACCACTGGGGTGGACTGCCCCCCAGCCAACAGGCCCCAGGCAGCCAGGGCCGAGGAACAGGTTTCAAAGACTGAGAACTCACTAGCTCACGATGGTTATTGATGAAGGCAATGTTTTCCAAAATACATTGTAAAGAAAGTTAGTTCCATAGGGGGTTGATAGAGATCTTTTAACACAGTGCGGTCAAATAGGTGAGGGAATTGCTGGATTAAACAAGGCTATGACATGATTTCTCAAGGTCTAGGATTTGTTAATGTGCACTGGGAACCTCCCAGAAGGAACAGAGAATACTCTGTTAACCAAATCTGTTTTATGGTGGGATCTTTTCTTCTTGCAACATCCCTCAGGACTAGGTGAGAGTGGTAGTTTTCAAACTATTTTGACTACATATTCTTAACATACGGTTATTTAGCTGCTTATAGATTATGTACATTTCAATTAGTCCATTGGTTCAGTAGTTCTCAAAATGTATTTATGAGTCCATTACTTAAGCAGTGTGAAAAGAAAGTATTTAAAATAAAAGAAGTCTCTGTTTAAGCTTTTGCTAGCTCATCCTTTCACAAACTGTACACTTTCTATGTATGTTTTATAATGCGCACAACATGATAGGCTCTGCCACCCCACGTGGACAGCGACACGCACAGCGGGCACAGCCGCCTACCTTTTGAAGGGGCCTTGTTTTTCGAGGTAGCACTGGCGGGGTGATGTGATGAGGGACGCCAAGGGATGAGGCAGACCTACAGCCATTTAACTCGTTTCCTTCCATCTTCTCAGAACCTTGGGCATTTTCTGAGAGGAGATTGTGTGCTGGTGACTTGAAAAGGTCGGGGCTCCTCCCCACTGGCTCAGCAAAGGGAACGTCCGAGGGCCCACACTGTTCTGGCCCGCACTGTGCGCAGGGGTCGTAAGGGTCAGCCTGGCAACAGCCCCAGGGGCCGGCCGGGCCCTTGTCGGGCTCAGGACTTCTCCAGCAATCTGCCGCCATGGCTGCAGAGATGAGGTCGGGGCTAGAGCCAGGCACCTGCCTTTGAGCGTGGTTGCTGAGCGGGCTCCGCAGAGCTGCTGCTGGGCCAAAATACCTCAGGTTGTTGGCGCAGGCTGCGATGTCCTGTCCGTGCACATTGAGCCTGGGATGGTGGCTCTGAGATGTGGCAGGAGGGGGCTGCTGGTATTGCTGCTGCAGAGAAGGGTATTGGGATTGAGTTTGGTGTAGATGAGAGGGGTGGGGCGAGTGTTCCTGGGCCGGCTGGCTTTTCAAGATTGCTGCGAAGTCGCTGTGGCTGCCTCTGCTGTTCCCGCGGCGGTGGCGCGGTTTGCTCCGGTATCGGCTCTTGCTGCTGGAGGTGGACATTTTGGGGCTCCCGGACAGAGGGGACGCGGTGGGAGCCACCTCCATGCTGGGGACGCCTTCAGATCTCAACAGGTCCGGCCTGGGAGAACAGAACAGGTTTAGTTTTAAACATACAAAAACATACTAAAGTTTGGGGAACGATATCACAAGCCTTAAAATAGACACACCATTTCAATCAGCAGTCACATACAGGGATTTATCCAATAGAGATAACGGATGTCCACAAAAGTCTCTGAAGACATTTTGTTATTGTATTGCTTAAAAAAGCAAAAATTTAAACAATCTAGATGCCCACTTACAGAGGATTCCCTTTATGTCCTCTGGGTTTTATTCTGTACCTCAATGGCCAAGGCACTGAATCCCCTTTAAATTCTAATTCTATCCTACAAGCGTTTCTTGATCTCTTCCTCATAGTATCAGCTATCAGCTGGGAACCAATATGCCAATATGATCAGAAATCTGTCTTATGATGGATCCAGATACAAGGGATCACAAAGGAAAGAGTTCAGGGTAGACATGGCCCTCTTGAGGGCTGAGACTATGTCATATTCATCTTTGTATGTGAAGGACATTAACAAGGAGTCTCAGTCCTAATAGGGACTCAGTGTTCCAGGAAGGGGGAGATGTGGGGATGGGTCAGGGGACGGTAAATTATCGAGAGCCCAGGGCGTTGAGCAGAGCCAGCCAGAGACGGGCTCAGGAGGAGTGACCCTGGCATTGTACTGTGCTCCTAAAGGGAAGGGTCCTCTCACAGCCCTGTTTTCACGTGCCCACAGGGCCAGTCACACAGATCATGTGCAGGAGGAAGCCAGCTCCTGAGGTGAACGCTGTGCACCCTGACTCCAAGGCACACAGGAAACAATGAGCGATTTCTGAACTGATGAAGTGATTCAGGGCAGAGATTCCAGGACACCAGGTAGCACTGCTACTTCCTCTCGGCCAGAGAGCAGCCTCACCCTTCTTTGGGGCCAGACAGATACAAATCAGCAGGAGTTTTCAGACCTGGAGGGCCCCCCATTTTTTCAAACAGAATCCTTTACTCAATTTGTTAGGAGGAGCCTAGTATACAAAACAGATATAGTGGAATGTTGAAGAGGGGTGGGGGAGCGGGGCTTCTCCGCCTGTTCTCTCTTCTTCTGCAGTCATCCCTGAGATGCCCCTCTATGCAGGCCCTAGGGTATCCCAGACCTTGCCAGGAAAGAGACAGTCCTGCCCCCACCCTATGTGATGAGTCAAGCAGAGCGCAGACAAAGTGGCTCATGTCCTCCTAGCTTGTTACTGATAGAATCCAGGCCAGAAGTCTCTGCCAATTTTCAGTCTGGCTAATTGAAGGTGCATACAAATCACTTTGAAGTTTGTTGAAATGATTGAGTAGGTCCGGGATGGGGCCTAAGAGTCTACATTTTTTTAAAAAAGATTTTATTTATTTATTTTTTAGAGAGAGGGGAAGGGAGGAAGAAAGAGGAGAGAAACATGGATGGTTGCCTCTTGCACGTACCCTAGCCAGGGGCCGGGCCCACACCCCGGGCATGTGCCGTAACTGGGAATTGAACCAGCAACCTTTCACTTTGTGGGATGATGCTCAACCAACCGAGCCACACTGGCCAGGGCAGAGTCTGCATTTCTAACACACTCTCAGGTGATGCTGAACTGAGGGGCTACAATTTGAATAGCGAGGGCTTATAGAAAGTTAGCTGGTATCAGGCAGTAGGAGATGGGTTTTTCTTCCCTTTCAGGAGAAGTACAGTGAAAGGCTTGTCTTAGCACAGAAATTCCGGGAGCTATTGGTTTATGGTAAGGTCGGTAGGATATTGCTCTCAGCAGCTCCCTGTCTCGGGTTCACAGCTTTATGGGCAGCTGACTACCTTGTGCCATAGAAGATATCTGAATGGAGGAGGCCCTGGGGCTTTTTGTTGAGGCAAGAGAGCCCACCAAGGCTCAGCTAGGGGTTTCTACTCATACAGTAGCTGGCGATGATGTGGGATCTAAGAGAGCTGAGGTGAAAGTGTCCTAAGTTAGGCGAAGGCTGCTTTCATCGAAGCTGGCAGTGCAAACATCACACAGTGACATCGAAACAGCACTTCACAGTTTACAAGGCACTTTGCAGTATACAAACCCACTTGTTTCCTCCTACACAATATCCATTTACAGAGAAAGGCATCAAAGGATCAGAGAGGGTGGTTGTCTCATGTCCACCAAAAGCAAGTAAAGGGCAGAACTCATAAACTGACCTCGAGACTTTTGACACCAAGGAATGGCTCTTTCCCCATTCCAAGCTTCCCCTTCTTAGGAGGCATTCGGACTGTCTCATTGGCCTAAGCTCGCTCGTGGCAGGCTTGGTGGGTCCATAACTGAACGCTGACTCTCCTCTTTCTAGTACTTTAGCAACCACAAACTGCAGTATAGGCTAGAGGATGGTGGATGGTTTCTCCTCTTTGACCTCCTCAGAGGTCACTGGACTTCTGATACAGGGACATTTCTTTCCTTTACATTAATTTAACTAGGATAGAGTCAACTCTCTGTTATTGGAGAGGAATGAGGCTCTAGCAGAACTTGGTAATGACTAGAAGAACATTTAAGTGTTTTCGATCTGTAGTTGAGAATCTGAGTTTGTAGTGGGCTGAATTAGGTTATACATGGGTTTTCCACCGAGCAGGTGGTTGGCACCCCTAATCTCCATGTTGTTTAAGGGTCAACTATAAAAGGAAAATGTGTTATAATTAGGAAAAAAGGCAATTTAAAAAAAAAGCTATTTAAAAAAGTCCCACTTTTCTAGCACTTGTGATTTCACATATTGTCTTGTTTAAACTTCACAAGAGTCCCATGCAAGAGTGGAATGAGGTCATTATCAAAGTCCTGGCTTTTGTGTTTGATTCGGCAGCACATATGCTGAAACTGGAACAGTACGGAGATTAGCACAGCCCCTGAGCAAGGTTGACGTGCAAATTCACGGAGCAGAAAAAAACAAAAACAAAAGCAAGAACCAAACGAAAAACCCCAAAGTCTCTGTTTTCATTTTTGGTGATGGATTTACAGGCATATCATTAAAAAGAACTAAATGAATAAATAGAAGTGGGTCATGCATGGACTGATGTTGCATAAATCAAGAATTATAATTAACCCAATTCTGTGCATTAGGGGTTAAAAAAAGAAAAAAGAAATCTCATGTGCTATACTTATACTATCTTACTCATGGGGTTGAAAGAGGGCAAGTGACTGGACCAAAAGCACATAGCTCATAATGGGGAGAACCAGGATTTAAACTCAGGTCTGTCTGGTCCCTGGTTTATTTCTCTTTTCACTATTCCATGCTAAGATAATAAATATCTATGCCTCAGATAGTAAAACATGGCTTCCTAGGGTCCATGACACACTTTCTCTCGCCTTCCCACTCTGTTTTATCTAGAGGCAAGTGCGCTCATGATGAGGTAGAATGGCCACACCCACTATCATCTGATTATATGTTTTTAGGGGGATGTTTTTCCCATTTATGGGTGTATCAGGTCAGCACAAGCGTCTCACCGTTTGGTCTGCATCCCAGGTTTGTGAGGCACGCCTTTCCTTTTCATGAGCTTCTCCATGGCATTGGGGTGGATTATTGGACGGACAGGGTGCCGTTTGTAGGTCCCAGGATACTTCTTTTCCACTGCTTGCTCACGCCTGCAGAGCGAAAGAAAAAGCCCATCTCAGTCACTGCAGACAGAAAGGAGGGGCAGAATGTTTCACAAGCTGATTCTACCCACAGATCCTGGCCACAATTACCAGATGCAGGCTTTCCGAATAACACGCCTGCTATCCAGGTTAAAAAGGGTAAACAAGATACTGAGTTCAAACTAACCTGACTTCATTTTCCCCTTAAGCTCACAGAGGAACTCGGAGACTGACCTTCCCTCACCCAGCACTTCTCATGGCAGACATAATGCAGTGAGGGGAGTCCGACTTATTTCCGTAGCTGCTGTTTTGGGCAAGACCTTGCAATTTTCTTGATCAATCTTAGGAATACCTTAAGCCACTTGCAGAGGGCATCTCACTTTCCCAGGGGGCATTAAGCCCCCAACCATCATCATCAAGCTGTGCATGAAATGAGGACCCTCTTCTCTAAGCCATTCAGCAGGGTGAAGTTCCAAATATCTTTCAAGTGATGTTCCCTTAGAAGCAGCTCTGTGGCAACTCCCCTTAACCGTAAACCTCCCCAGGGGCAGGGACATGCGCACTGCACATTCCCAGAGGAATGTTGGGCGAATGAATAAAACATCTGCCAGTTCTGAGCAGCAGCAACATGGACGAGTAGTATATTTACACTGATGGAGAGACCAAATCAACAGGGGCAGACAGTGGTCTGGATGCATACTTGATGAGCTCCTTCTCCCGCATTTCCAGCTGCAGCATGATGGCACTCAATTCCATGTATAAGTTATTAGCCCGCTCAAGTTTTCTCTCATAGTGTTCACGAATATCCAAAGCATGCCTAGCAAAGAAAACACAGGATCAGCGAAATCGACTAAAGTCAGCTCTAATGAAATGAGAACCAGGGTGGCTTATCTCAAAAGCATTTGCCCAAGGGCCCACTAAATTAAAGGCTCCCTCGTCTGATGCAATGACTCAGCCAAGATGGAGTGGGAGATGGTTTATCCTTAAGAGCCACATCCAACCGTACAGAATAGCCAGGAGGGCCACAGATAAAATGGGACTGTGATTTGCGTAAAATTTGTAGCCTTTGTGTAGTGTTGGCAATGTCTTAAGAAGAACACAGTATAACTCACTGCTAATGGAAATACGTGGTTCGAGCTGACACCACGATCACTCCTTTATCCTTACCCACAGCACAGATCCTGCCTAATTATAGTGGTTATCTATGAACACGTCCTTTATCCCTTAAGAGATTATAAGCATCTTGAGACCAGGGACTATGTCTTATCAATTTCTGACCATCTATGGCACCTAGAACAGGGCCGAATGAACAAACAGCATCGCCCCCGGAACCTCTGCAGCAGAAGTAAAGCAGAAGAGGGTAACAGAGTTGGGGGAGAGGATAAGACAGTGATATAAAAGAGGGCTAATTTTCAGGGTAAATTTTAAATGGAATAACAACAAATAGCCCAGAGAAAGAAAGGGGTGTGGGAATTACAGTGGTGATTCACAAAGAGGGCTCCTGCTCATATCTGAGGATCTGGGCGTGAGAAGAGATGGGGGAGAGATCGGCTGACCTGAGCTCTTCTCTGCGCCTTCTAATCAGTTCTTCGTCTAATCGGTGTATGCAAGTTCCTTCACTTTTGATCTTCTCAAAGTGCTTCTTTACTTCTTCCCTCCATTCAGCCTGGGTGAGCATAAATTAGACTTTGTTAATATTCTAGGAGTTTGAATCCCTGATACAGCCATAGGATCATGTATGAGATTTTTTTTTTCCTGCATGCTTCTCCTGAAGAACTTTATAGAATGGATGTTCAAGTAATATTAGTCGATAGCAAAGTATCTCATGAAGATGCATCTGCGCACCCCACCCCACCCCATTTTCTGTATTTAGTCCAACATGGGGTGCTGCCTCTTTTCCAGTTTCCTTGCAGTACAGGCTACCAGAAACATCACAGCCAGCATACCAGCTATCACCCCTGGGAGTCAGGCTGGTGGCTGAGAGCACCTGGCCAGAAAGAACAGCTCTGATAACCGTATGGTACAAGTATGTGCCAGTGAGAATATGGTCATCTTTACACCTGGCTCCGGCACTTCTCTTAGGTTTTGTGCATGAAAATATCTTGAAAAAATTGTTGGAGTAGAAGACCCAAGGGGCATGAACAGCAGGTGATGGAAATAAAAATATAGGGAATTATACAGGGATTTGGGAGTAAGGGAGTGAACAAAAAAAGAGAAGAAGGAGGAGGAAGAAAAATAGTATGGCTAAATAATTTAGGGGGCTGACAAAATTCTTGGGACAGAAAAAGATGTCTAATATGTGACGTACGTTGTTCCAAATGCAAGACTCTTCCAATTTCCTAAAGCTTTAGTAAAGTCTCTTGACATCTGCTCTGACTTTGGATGACTGTTTTTGCTTTCTTAGAGATCAAGGAAAGGCGCTGAGCTTCATGTGAGGGTCAACAACAGGGCACAGTGAAGGAACAACCACAATATAGTGGGACAGGGGCCAAGAATTTTAGGAAGGCAGAGCCAGAGTGACCATGAAATTGTGACTCTCCAGGAATTCACAGGAGTATTAGGATATTGGACTTTCCACAGGGCATGGAATTTCAAGAAGAATTTTATCTAAATTTTAGGGGGCAGAAAAACCTCTGCTGGAAGGTAGTCTGTATAAGTTTCTAGAGAAAAGGTAAAGGATATGTTTCCTCAAATTATGTATAGACTATCATCCCAGGAAGCTAATGAGATTAGTATAATTTCCAGCAAAGCCTAGATATACCACTAAATGTTTCTAATTGTATACGCTTCCTCTAGAGCTATTCTATTACCTTTAGATTCCTGTTAAGAATGATCCCTCTAGATCATGGAAGAAGTTACACTTAGGTAGTTGTCAAATTACAGAAGGTTTCTCTCCAAATTTGCCATTTCTCATTTATTTTAGTTTTTAAAAGGTTTTATTTATTTACTTTTAAAGATAGGGGCAGGGAGGGAGAAAGAGAGGGAGAGAAACATCAATGTGTCTCTCACACACCCCCAACAGGGGACGTGGACTGCAACCCAGGCATGTGCCTTGACTGGGAATCAAACTGGTGACCTTTCTGTTTGCAGGCCAGTGGCACTCAATCCACTGAGCCACATGAGCCAGGGCCATTTCTCATTTATTTCTGTAGAGGAAATTATGATTATTTAGAATGTGATTACACACACTCACACACACACACACAGGGTCTGGCAGAAGTAATGCCTGCTGGAGTATGGTTGGTGGGGTAATAGTATGGGTGCAATAATTTATAGTTTTAATTTGAACATTTCACCTAAAATGGCATATGGTGTGTTTGAGTGTGATATTGTTATGTTACAGAATTACATGCTTATTATGATTTTGTAATAAGAGATTTTGTAATAAAAAGGGGGTCTTGTGTGCTGGACCCTGTGTGTGTATGTGTATGTGTATGTATCTGTTGACTGACCACTGGAGAAAGATTTCCATCAGTCAGTTGACTTTTGGGCACCAAACCTGCCAAACAATGCTGGCAGAAAGCCAAGATCTGGAATGTGCTGTCCATTTTTTGTAACAGTCTATGACATTATCTAAGCCTTTGTACCTCAGGTAATGCTGTTCTTTCAATCATCAGATCAAAGCGATGAAGAAGTATTGAGCTTTAAGAGGTCAAAGGTTGACAACTGAGTTGTTAGACCAAAAAAAAAAAGGTGGGGGGTCAAATTTGGGTCTTAAAGTATCTTCTTTTGCACAAAAAACTGTTGGGGATTCCAGTGTAATATTTTTAAAAATCACGAAAAGGAATACCTCCCTCTGGTGGCGAGGGATCACATACCACAGGTTTTTTTTGTGTGTTTTGTTTTTAAATTCTGAAGGAAATAAACCTCCTGATATTAAGGTTATGGGTTTGGGTAACTTAAAGAGAACCTTCTGGTGATTGAAACCTATTAGGAAAATGATTTCCTAAAAGAAATTCCCTCCTGTGAAGAGGGAACAGCATGTGTGGGAAAACAGCAGGTACTGATTAATTATGTTTTCCCTGAAGGTATCATGTTACTGGTAGATGTTAATTTTGGAGTTCCATCACATATACTTAGGATCTTTATGTAATGGGAGTTCCAACTGGCACTTAATCTGCAATTCAGGCATGTGTGGGCATATCTGAAGCCAACTGGCACAGAGACTGAAGAGCCTCTGGGAGAAAACAGTCATGCAGGAAGGAGGAATCCTACGTGAACTTGACCATCATTGGAGAGGAAGGGCATTTTCCAGTGTTTCACTAAAATACCTGTAACACGTTGCCATAAGCAGCACTACTCTGTTACTTTTAACAAAGTGTAGCTCAGCTGGGAAAGGAAGAGTTCATTGTGTCAGCAGAACAATGTGCAGCTTTGGAATCTTGTGAAGTCCAGAGCTCCGGTTACAGCAGGAAACAACGCCTCCCCGCGGGTGACGGCCGGGCCTTAAGGGCAGGCAGCACCCAGTGGATGCCGCTGGGGACTACAGTCTTTTAGAAGAAAACAGTGGTGGCCAGTAAAGTGATACCCAGCAGATACCAGGCAGAAGACTGCTGTGTCTAACCAGGGCCAGTGGAAAGCAGAGCAGATGTTGTTAATTTGAGGCTGAGACCCTACTCTTTACGGGGATTTCCCCCAAAAATGCACATGGAGAGGGGAAAGAGGAAGTAGGAGATACTTCACAAGGTTCTTACGTCCTGTGTGAGCAGGTAAGGGAAAAAATACAGTGAAACTTGGGTTACCACCATTAATGGGATCCTCTTTAAGTCCCAGGTAAGGCCTGGGAAAGGCCATAACATTTAGGTTTCTATCTTCTACAGCCTTCCAGTTATTTAGTCAGTAGAACTGAAGCTTTTGTACCCAAACCTTGCTTCTTTTTTCTTCCATAATATAAGTGTCAAAATGAAGTTGAAGTAACAGAAGAATGGATAAACAAAATGTGGTTATACCCATTCAACAGAATATTACTCCGTCATATAAAGGAATGAAGCTCTGACACATGCTACAACATGGATGAACCTTAAAAACATGCTAAGTGAAACAAAAGGACAAAAATTGTGAGTCCACTTAAGTGAACTATCTAGAATAGGTGAATCCATAGAGGCAGAAAGATGAACAGAGATTCCCAGGGGCTGTGGGGAGGAGGGAAACGAGAATTTATTGCTTAATGGGGTGATGAAAAATCTTAAAAATAGATAGTGGTGATAGCTTCACAATATTGTGAATGTAATTAATGTCACTGAATTGTACACTTAAAATGGTTAAATGGCAAATTTTATATTATATATATGTTACTTTTTAAAAAGTAAAAAAAAAAAAAAGAGTGAGTTCCAGCCTTGCTTGAGGAAAAAGCTGTTTGCGGGGCTGAGTAGCAGGAAATCATGGATTCTAAGTCAGAAAAGATGGGTGCTCTAAGCCCGACTCCTGACTGCCACAGAGTCCTGTTTGCTGCCTCCCACGTAGGGGCCCCGTCGCTGCCTAGGCACCAGGTCACTCTTGAGGCAGCACAGTCCATCCCTCCGATGAGCTTGGGGTCTGCAACTCCCCTGAATTTCTGGGTGGTCGTGGTGGCACTCAGAAGGAAAGTAGAATGGTGCAAAGGCACATGATCCACCTGGCAGCTGGGATCTGGGACCGAGCTAAAACGGTTTCTAAAGACTTGCATCAAATGTAATTGAATACCGGGAGCAATAATTGCCTGCTTGGAGAAATGGGTTATTGTCTAAGAATGAAGCAACAGCTTTGGCAGAATCTAATATTGTACTGAAATTGGTTGCTTTGTTCATCTGTGCTATATATGCTGCATCTTTATACATGTGCTATTGATGAGAAACAGATGAATGAAGCTTTTCTCTTAGGCTGGACTTGGGCAGCCCTCTTGACTGACAGTTTTGGTGGGAAGTGCAGGCCAGTGGCCAGCAAACATTGATTGATAACTGATGCCGACAAGATTTTCTCAGCAGGCAGGAGAGGGCAAGGCCTAAGGTACAAGACTGCTATAGTAAAGTAAAACCAGGTGCTAAATAACCAGTTCTTTTCCACTTGCGTGGCATAAAGTCAAAACACAGTAGTAGTTATTCCCTAGCTGTCACCTTATCCATCTCAGGAGTTCATCAGAAAAAGTACCCAGAACGTAACAATCCAAAGGAGGCTTAATTTTTGTAGTTTCGTAGGAAGTTCTCTACAGTTTACAATAGAGTAAACAATAGTTTACTTGCACCTTTTGTTGGCTATGCTATTACAGTTGTCCCAATTTTTCCCCTTTTGCCCCCTCCCCCCAGCACCCCCCACTCCCTCCGGCGATCCTCCCTTCTTTGTTCATGTCCATGGGTCGTGCATATAAGTTCTTTGGTAACTCCATTTCCTATACTTGCTCTTAACCAATCCCTGCCTATTCTGTAACTGCCAATTTGCACTTAAAAAAAAAAGATTTTATTTATTTATTTTTAGAGATGGGAAGGGAGGGAGAAAGAGGGAAACATCAATGTGTGGTTGCCTCTCGTGCACCCCCAAATGGGAACCTGGCCCACAACCCAGACATCTGCCCTGACTGGGAATCGAACGGGCAACCCCTTTGGCTCACAGGTCGGTGCTCAATCCACTGAGCCACACCAGCCGGGCCCAATTTGTACTTCTTAATCCCCTCACCTTTTGCCTCCTTCCCCCAGACCCCCCTCCCCATTGGCCAACATCCCAATAACCTCCGTATCTATGATTCTGTTTCTGTTCTTCTTATTTGCTTATTTTGTTTTTTAGATTCAGTCATTGATAGTTATGTATTTATTGCCAGTTTCATGTTCATGGTTTTGATCTTTTTCTTTTTCTTAAATAAGTCCCTTTAACGTTTCATATAATAACGGCTTGGTGGTGATGAACTCCTTTAACTTCACGTTATCTGAGAAGCACTTTATCTGCCCTTCCATTCTAAATGATAGCTTTGCTGGATAGAATAATCAAGGTTGTAGGTTCTTCCTTTTCATCACTTTGAATACTTCTTGCCAGTCCTTTCTAGCCTGCAAAGTTTCTTTTGAGAAATCACCTGACAGTCTTATGGGAACTCCTTTGTAGGTAATTGTCTGTTTTTCTTTTGCTGCATTTAAGATTCTCTCTTTAACCTTTGACATTTTAATTTACAATGTGTCTTGGTGTGGTCCTCTTCACATCCATCTTGTTTGGGACTCTCTGTGCTTCCCAGACTTATAGGTCTATTTCCTTCACTAAATTAGGGAAGTTTTCTTTTATTACTTTTTCAAATAGATTTCCAAATTCTTGCTCTTTCTCTTCTCCTTCTGGTACCCCTATGATGTGAATGTTGGAATGTTTGAAGTTGTCCTAGAGGCTCCTTACTCTGTCCTCGATTTTTTGGATTCTTTTTTCTTCTTGCTGTACTGACTGGATGTCTTTTGCTTCCTTATGTTCCAAATCATTGATTTGATTCTTGGCTTCATCCATTCCAGTGTTGATTCCCTGTAAATTGTTCTTTATTTCAATTAATATATCCTTCATTTCTGCTTGGGTCTTTTTTTATGCTGTTGAAGTACCCACTGAGTTCCTTGAGCATCCTAGTAACCAGTGTTTTGAACTCTGCAGCTGATAGATTGCCTATCTCCATTTTGTTTAGCTCTTTTTCTGGAGTTTCGATCTGTTCTTTCATTTGGGCCATGTTTCTTTGTCTCCTCATTTTGGCAGTCTCCCTGTGTTTGTTTCTATGTATTAGGTAGAGCTGCTTTTACTCTGTGTCTTGGTAGCATGGCCGAATATAGTAGGTGTCCTGTGGGATCCAGTGGCACAGCCTCCCCTATCTCCCAAGCTGTATACTTGAGGTGCACCCTCCATGTGGGCTGAGTAAACCCTTCTCTTGTAGATTAGTTTTGATCGTTGTCAGCAAGTCAATCTGAGGGATTTACCCAGGTCAGGCAGCTGGTAGGACTGGCCGTGACCACTGGCCAGCAACCACCTCCCTCCATGGTTTGTGGAGGTGGTTGGGTGGTGCTCCAATGTGGTCTGTAGGTATCCATTGGGTGCACAGGCTCTGGGGTTTCCTGGGTGGTACAGGCCAGGGTCAGTCTCCACCTGTGTTCTGTTTGGGGTCCCTTGTTGTAAGCTATAAAGCAATCTGCAGATTACTGCTTCTAGTGTTGGGCCTGGGGCCACTCAGTGAGCGGCATGGGGGCTGGGCCCAGCCATTGCTTGTTTAAGTGGATGTAGGGAGGTCTGAAGCCTATGCCTAGCTCAGCTCTTCCTATGGAAAAGCACTGCTGTAAGTCCATGTGTGGTGCAAGGCCCTTTAAGAGGAGAGGCCTGAGAACCCTGCAGTTTCTTCCACCGACTCAACCCCCACTGGTTTTTACAGCCAGAAGTTATGGGGACTTGAAACCCTGAAACCCTGGTCTGGGGGGTCTAGTGTGGGGCTGGGATTGCTTGCTCCTGAGCTATCCCTCTGTTTTATATCCACCACATGTGGGTTCGGGACCAGCCGGTTCCACATCTCTGCATCTCTGCCCCTCCATCCCTTCTACCCAGCTGGATGAATGTGGTTTCTTTAATTTTTAAAAAAGATTTTATTTAATTTTTAGAGAGGGGAAGGGAGGGAGAAAGAGAGGGAGAGAAGCATCAATGTGTGGTTGCCTCTTGAGCACTCCCTACTGGGGACCTGGCCCGCAACCCAGGCATATGCCCTGATTGGGAATCAAACTGGCAACCCTTTGGTTCTCAGGCTGGTGCTCAATCCACTAAGCCACACCAGCCAGGGCTCTTTAATTGCTTCATTGTCGGACTTCCATACAGCTTGATTTCTGACAGTTCTGAGTAGTTTAGCTGTAATTTTGCTGTGGTTGTGTGAGGAGGCAAGTTGCATTTACCTACTCCTCCATCTTGACTGGACTTTGCATTCACACTTGCATTTTTATCATCTCATGTGATCCACAAGGAAGGGAAGCTATGATTACCTTCATTGTTTAGATGAGTAAGACTGAGGTTTAGAGACTTTAGTGAGTTACCCAAGGTCACAGGACAGGGATTTAGACTAAAGAGGCCTAAATTCTAGGAACTATCAAGGGTAGCAGATTTGGAGCTATTTAAGGACAGGTAAAATTTTACATTGGAAGAAGAATGTGGAAGAATTAATGAATGTTAAAAGATGTCCAATGTACTAAGTTTTCCTCTCTCTTCCTTCTCTTACCCTCCCCTTCCTTTCCCTGTCATCTTCTTCCTCCAAACCATTTTCTGAGTTCAATTTTAGCACTGCGTGCTTTGATAAAAGTGAGTTTGTGCACGTGAGGACACTGACTGTGGATGCTTCGTTGCACTATACAGTGCTTTGCATATGGTGGGGGCTCAGAACATGTTGCACTGGCTAAGAAGTGATATTCTGGTTTACTTCTGATTTACTTCTCAAGTAAAATCTGCTCGGAACTTAAGTTTTCCAAGTGTAACAGCTATACTGTCTCAATAGCTGTGACTCAGCATGCTCACAAAAACTGCTTTTCAAAGTTGTAATATGTATATTTTATTGTAAAGGAAGCAAAGCTGTGATTGCAGCCACACCCTACAGTTTGAAAGATTTCCTAGAGAGTACTTACTAATATTCTCTTTCATTTCACAAAAGAACCTAAGATTTTTCTGAATACTAACAGAAGTTATTTGACAGATTTCTTCTCCAGTTCTACATCTACATGTATTTGAATAGACAGGCAATAGTTTTAATAGTTTGAAAGGACTTTATCTGAATGCATATCAAAGAACACAGGAAATGGTATGAAGTCAACCTCCTACATCCTCTTATTTCCTCTAAGATAAAACACTTTATTTACATAGTAATCCCTCAGAAATAGTAAAAAACTATAGGGGAAAACCTGACTAAATATTTAAAGACACAGCTGTGGGGAGAGCTAAGTTTGTGGCTCGTAGAAAGTGCGTTGGAACTTTGGGCAACAGGATAACAGTTTGATATGTCACTCCCCTGACACTGCCAAAACCTGTGGGACTTTATGAAGATATTCCCAGTGTCTGATGGGCAGAGTGTCTTCACGTTTATCAGGTATCTGCGAAGCACACCCTATGAGCCTTGGGTTGAGGCAGGTACTAAAGCGTACTGGAGGACTTGGTTAACGCCCAGGACGATGCCCCTCCCAGTTCAGTACTCTTCTCAACACAGACTTTCCTGGTAGGTGAACTCATCACCCACTGCGGGTGAGGGGCTGTGAGGAGTGAACTGACACACCAATTGGTAATAAAATGTCTTCTCTGAGAATTAACCTTTGAAGTGATATGGGAAAAGAATGTAGAGATGGAATTCATCTTACAAAGATTCATTTAGAAGCACAGTGACATGAGTGAGACAAAGCTATGTGATGAGCAATTAGGTGATACTGTTGTGAAATCCTGCAGGCATAAAGCTCTAATTTAGGATCACCGCATTTATTTCAAAAGCCATAGTTTCATCCCATTTACCTCCTTTTGCTACTGCTGGGGTCTGGTAGAGATAAGGACCTCATGTACACTTACCTCCCATAACTCCCTAACCATATCGACATTGGTTGGACCACCAATCTTTTTAAAACTAATTTTTAAAAAGGTTTTTATTTTATTCTCATTCGAGAGAGAAGGGAAGGAACACGCACACACATTCATACACAAAGAGACATCAATGATCAATGTGAGAGAGAAACATTGATTGGTTGCCTCCCCACATACACCCGGACTGGGGACCAAACCCTCAACCTAGGCACGTGCCCCAACCTGGAATTGAATCTGCATTCTTTCAGTTTACGGGATGACACTCCAACTAACTGAGCCACACCAGCCAGGGCTGGACCACCAATCCTTGTGACAATGCATAGTATTTTTATTCAACAGTCACCTCTCCTTTCCTTCTCTGCACCGAAGCCCTTACAATGTGCTATGGTAGATTCTCTCATCAAGAGGTGATGTCTGTTTCTCCATCTGGGTTGGCCTGGCCACGTGGAGGAGAACTGAGGTGCTCTAGCTAACAGCCAGCCCGTTGCCAGACTTGGGAATGAGGCCATCTGGAACCCGACAGCCTCCCAGCTGACCTGGTGACTGACTGCAGACACGTGAGTGAGCTCAGTCAGAGCCAGCAGAAGAACCGTCTAGCCTGAATTCCCTACCCACAAAATCATGAGCTTAACAAAAGCTGATTGTTTTAAGTCATAAGTTTTGGAATGGCTCGTAATGCAGTAAAAGCTAACATATATTAAATAGTATTTTATTTGGTACTACTAAGTGACATATTGAGTTAGAGAAAATGTTCTCTCTGGGCCTAATTCTCTCATGGGCTCTTTCTGGTATTTAACTTCCCTCCTCTATACTTTAGTTTTTCTATTTCAAAGGCAGTAAATACTTTCATGAAGTTCAGTAATCATTCTAATTTGAATATATGTACATTACAATTTTCATATCTTCTTTTCCTCTTTTCTCTTCAACAGTTTCACCAGAACCCACTACAAAGATCAGATTCTGATACATGTTTTTTTCAAATTAAATAATATATGTGCTTAAAAACTCCAAACTGTCATATGTATGAGGTATCTTAGTTATTGTTTCACAATGAATGGCATTATATAATTGTTATAAGAAATCAGAATGGCCCTCTTCAAAGAATTACTTTTTCTCAATGAGAGTTCCCTGTCTGTCTGTCCAGTAGCACCTGGTAGAGAGTTTCCAGACTTACCTGAGACTTGAAGTAAGTTTCTTGTGGCGTGGCAAGAACATCTGCAGATGCGATGTCTAAGTGCATGAGCGTCTGCCGGAAAGAAGGTCGGTTGCGAGGTTTACTTTGCCTAAAAGTAAAAAAAAAGGCGGCTTGTAAATTTTAGAAGTTATATCCAGGAGGATAAAGATTTTATTCTACTTTATTTATTTTTTAAATTGATTTTAAAGAGAGGAGCTTTACTTTGTTGTTCCACTTGCTTATTCATTCATTGGTTAATTTCTTGGACATGCCCTGACCAGGGATCAAAACTGCAGCCTTGGTGTATCGGGACGATGCTCTAACAAAAGGAGCTACCCAGCCAGGGCTTTATTCTATTTCATGAAAAACATTTTTGACTCCATGCATGGCTATAGCTCAGGCAGTGCTGATGAAACGAAAATCTCTAGGATCAATGATCTGTTTGATAATGATCCCTTGGGACTGGTAAAGAACTAAGGCCTGCTATTTCGAGATGTACTAAATTCTTTATTTGTACATATTTCCAAGCCTCCTTGTCTTTATACTACCAGGTGATTCACTCCCAATACACATTAGAGACTTCCCTGCGGTTGTAGAGAAGTTTTAAATATGGCTTTGAGGAAGAAGCTAAAAGAGAATATGGGGAGAAATATATTTCTTACCATGTCTGTTTCATAAGGATTTTGAACCCATCAGGGCAAGTGGAAGGAACCGGAAGGTGCAGACTATTGCTTCCAACACCCCAAATGATGGCTGAAGAGTCCACATCTTTGTAAGGAATCTCTCCTGTCAGCAGCTCCCAAAGCACCACTCCAAAAGACCTGCGGTGGCACCAGGAACATGCACAGAAGACATTTCAGAAAGGCTGGTTTGTATTTTAGTTCTTTATTCATTTTTAATCAAATATGTACCCAGTTTTAAAATTCTAATACTGCTACAAGGGAAATGGAAACACCCAGGAAAACTCTTAAAAAGAAAGTCAATGAGGGGTAACCAACACTACCAGGTATTAAGACATTTTATGAGGTTTCCGTAGTTAATGCTGGCACATGAAGAGACAGTGAGACTAATGGAATGGAACAGAAATCCAGAAATAGACCAAATACATACAGGAATTGTGTATATGATAAAAGTGACATCTCAAACTAGTGGGGAAAAATTGATTATTAAATAAATGTTGTTGGGACAACTGAGAAGAAAATTAAATTTATATGTCATTCTTACATAAAGATGAATTCCTAATGAATCAAAGACTTAGGTATAAACTGAAACCATAAAAATCCCCAAAATATACATGAGAAAATTTTTAAAACGCCTTAGAGTGTTGAAGGCTTTTCTAATTATGAAATCCAGAAGGCTTAAAAGGAGAGAATGACAAGTTAAACTGCATTAAAAAAATTCTGGTATGGAAAAAAATCTCCACCATAAGCAAAATAATAAAGTAGAAAAAGTATCTGTAATTTAAATTCACAAAAGGCTAATTTTATCAATAGATAAAATACTCTAATAAATTGATAAGAATAAAGATCAGAAAGCTTAGCAAAGAATAAGAATAGTTCACAAATAAGAAATTACAAATGGTTTGTAGACATGAAAAAACATACAACCTTACTTATAAGAAAAAGAATGCAAATTAAATTTCACCAAAGATAACTTTTTTTACCTACATGGTTGGCAAAAATCCAAAAGCTTAACTTTGTTGGTGAGAATGAGAAAACACTCTTACATATTTCTGTTGGGAACATAAATTGGCACAATCCCTAAAGAGGTCACATTCATAATAATTACCCAAATTATAAGTGATCCCACATTTCTTTTTTATCTTATTTACTTTGGTGTTATGTGCAATTTTAATATATGCTATTATTTTGGCTTTAAGCCTAAAGTTATTAGTAGTCAATTCTAAGAATGGAAGAAAAGCAAACTACAGGAAAATACACTGCTAATAGCAAGTATTTGGGGGAAAAATTGATATAGATTAAACAACATCAACAACAACCAAAAAGCATAGCCCACAGGGTTTAATAAAAGGGCAAACTGTACTATACAACTCAAATAGGTCTGAAGCACATAACTCTATCATATCAGTAGGTCACTGATATATACGTAACGGTCGTCTGAGCCACCAAGAATGGGTAAACTTTGTTTAAAGTATTTTATTTAAGAAGGTGAGAATTATGTAATACATTTCAGGGAGACTTTTATACTAAATGGTTATTTAACTGAATTTTCTGTTTCCCAGAAAGTTCAGCATATTCTCTGAGGGTCCCAAAAACTGATGATCTACTGACTGGATAGTCACCCTAATTGCTATCTCAGTCCTTCCTACCATATCATTGTACTGGGCAGTATCTCAGCTAATGTGAGACTGCAATCAGCCAGAGTGAGTAACGCTAAAGAATATTTGGGGAAGTAGACGTGTTGATGGAGGAAAGTGCTAACAGGGTGAAAGTGGGAAAAGGCTTCCTACTTTGCACAGACGGTGCCGCTCACCATATATCAACTTTTTCAGAGACTGGTTCATTTCGTATCACTTCTGGCGCCATCCACGCAACTGTGCCAGCGAAGGACATCTTGGTACTTTTATCGCTGAGTTCCTTAGAGGTACCAAAATCTGAAATTTTTACTGCATCTGTGTGAGTCACTAAAACACTTTAAAAAGAAATAAGAGAACACCCAGGTCATCAGTATTAATGAACAAAACATGACTCAAATTGGCAACGGAAGAGTTTGCTGCCCCCTACCTTGTAGAATTCAGCTTACCAGTTCCAATATTACTAGGACATTAGCGGTACATTAGAAACATCACCGTTCATACTCGTGAGGCAGCAGAGCATCGTGGGCTTTTGCACTTGGTTTTATCCTGCCTCCACCACTGTGTGAGCTTTGCCCACTTAATTCTTCTAAGCCAGTGTTCTCATTTATAAGATGGAGACAATTCAGTTCATACACAATTCAAAAATGCAGAAAGCTCTGAAAATAGTGTATATATATTTTTTCATATGTATTAAGCAAACTCACTTTATTTATCCACTTTGTGTGACCATCATAGGTCTTGCTGCAGACATATGAGCGCAGTTGATTCTAGGGGTGCCCTGGTCTTCACTGGGGGCATGTAAGGTAATGCACTGTTACCTTCTTGAAATCATTTGACTCCAAGGGTTTTGGATAAGGGATATGGACTGTAATAATGGCCTCATAGAATTTTTGTTTGAATTAAATGAGATAAGTAAAACACCCATGCTCAGCAAATATTGGTTTCCACCCTGCCAGTCCCATACAGCCCACTAGGAAAACACTTCTTTTCAAACACTGTTTAAATGGTGGCCAACTGAAATCATGCATGAAATCATGATACTAAGGAGACATTACATTAAAAGGCTAAGAAGTATCCACTAATGCTGATGAGGAAAAGCAGGAATAAATTTAAGCTTAAGTAGATTCTACATAACTCATGTTTTAATTTTCACGGAAGTTATCTGAAATGTGGGGCAAACTGTTTTTGCTCGCTTTAAAGATGACTACAACCTGGTACCAGTCAAATCCAACACATTACCATCCTCAACACAAGATTGACTTCACTTGAAAGGGGCTGTTTAGAATGTCAGAATGTCAAGGAGTTAGGGTTTCAGAGGCTTAATGATCTAGAGACCTATATTTAACAATGAGAAGGCTTAACACTCCAACGGTATCGGAATCAAGGCAGCGAGAAAATAGGAAACTTCTCAGCCTATCCCTTTCTCGTCTGAACCAGGGTCTTCTCGCCCCGCCAATGTCAAATAGCCCTCTGTTAACCAAATGGCTCAGTGTTTACAACTGCTTTAGAACACCTTCATCTGCATCCCAGTCCTAGTTTTGCACAATATTAATATTCACATAATTTAGGAATTTTGATTTAATGGTGTTAGCCTTGGTAAAAATGCCTAAGAATTAAAATATCATGGGCTATTTGAGAATTGATGGTATCGTAAACAATGAAAGTCAGAAAAGCCCCTAGAGGAAAAAAAACCCCACTAGAAACTTCCACTTCTGCATCTTTTGCGCTGCTCATTATGGGACCTGTTGGCATGACAAGAGAGAATGGACACAGGAGGGGACTAGAGCAGATACGATGTTGGAACTTCTGTGAAATTTTCTCTGAGACAAAGATCACACAGCTTAAATATTTAATGTAGGCAATAAAATCTCTCTTTATAGCAAGCCAGGCTGATCTTTGTTTTTTCAAAGTTAGCTTGAAACCCAAACAGAACAAGGCTGCCTGGGGTTCAGGGTGGTGCTGATAGCAGAGGGAAAAACTTACTGGGTAACCAGCTTACTCTAATCTTTATGTGACAGGAGTTAAAGAGAGTAGCACGGGGCTTCTATGTATTCTAAAATTTCCTGACTTCTTCCTTTAAAACTAATTCTCATGGAAAATAAGGTAATTCAAAAGAAGACCATTCAAAGAGGCCTTTGGCAAGTTATTTTATGTGTATGTAGTGGATGACAAAAGCAATAGGTTGGGTTAAGAACGTAGACAGAAGGAATGAACACTATATAATAATGTTATTTGCAAATAAAGCAAGAAGGAGGTTGTCTGTGAGCTAATGATTCTAATAAACATTGTTGAGAACTATAGTGATAAATAAGAGCTCCTCTGAAGTTAATAATCAAGGACCAATTTGTATCTTCCATGGAGAAGAGGCAGGACTCCTTGTGAATCCCTCACCTTCACACGATGATGTAGGAAGCAGTGGTCTTTGGTCCAAAAGCTCTGGGTTCAAGTCCTGGCTCCATGACTTTGGGCTCTGAGCCCCAGTTTCTCTTATATAAAATCAGAATAATAATACTTGTCACATCTATTCCACACAGTTTTTGCCAAGATCAAAGCAGATGTGAAAATGGATATAAAAATATGCTATAAATCATAAAAGCACATGTAAATATATTTTTGAGAAAAGATTAATCCTTTTCTGCTTCTCCAAACCAAATGTGATGAGAAATAATAAAAATAATGTTTAAAAATAGGAGCTACATTGAAATATACCATTTTTAAAAAAAGACTTTATTTATTTACTTTTAGAGAGAAGGGACAGGAGGGAGGAGAAGAGAGAAGTACACCCAAATGGAGCCTGGGCCTGCCACCCAGGCATGTGCCCTGACTGGGAATCGAACCAGCAACCTTTAAGTTTACAGGTCAGCACTCAGTCCATTCAGCCACACCATTAGGGGCTGAAATATATCATTTTTTCAACTCCTTTCTTTCCTCTATGCAGTTTGAGGACCTGACTAAACACTCCTCTTAGAGTGGTTATTAGTAGCCAAGGAATCATTTTGATAACAGATTACTAGAAACAACTTGCTTCTCTTAAATAATCAGTCTGTATTTTTCTTATGGACACTGTGAACTTTATAAGTATTTTTTTCTTTCTTTGCTTAAACTCTAGAAAACTCAAAGCCAAATATATAGTCCGCCTTTAACAACTATAAAGAACCTTAAAGTATACATTTTATGAACAAGTTTTAGTTCTAATGGCTTTATTTTCTCTTTGCTTCTGTTTCTTATTCATTTGCTTTTATCTGGTTGTATTAAATACATTTCTGAAATTGTTTTCAAAAAAAGGTTGGTTTTTTTTTTTTTGGAAACACTAGGAAAACAAAAAATCAAGGCTTCAAGTGAAGAAGTTTGGCATTAATCATTCAAAATGATGAGAGTACTTCAGATAATGAATTGTTTCATAACTGTACAATTAAAAAGCAACAAAATAGGAAAACTAGTGTCAGGTGCCCAAACATATCTACCACATAGATAAGTAAGTACGTCACAATAATCCAAAAGATAAGCAAATACCACCACCCACTGTGCTGATTTAAATTGAACCAAAAGTACAATGTCTGAAAACTTCAACTATGATTGATGGAATTCCTTATTTCAAAGTAATATAACAAAGTGGCTGAAAAATTAACTCCATTACTCACTTAGGTGATTTGAGATCACGATGAATAATTTTGTGAAGGTGCAAATAATTCATTCCACTTGCAATTCCCGTGGACCAGTCTACTAGCAATCGAGGCGTGATCTTCCTGCCAGCTCGTAAAACCTCATAGAGCTGTCCATGGGCACAGTATTCCATGATGATACAGTAACATGGGGCCTGAGTACAAACACCCCTTTCAAGAAAACATAAACATGTACATAAATACAATACACACATAGAAACAAATATACATGTATACATATTTATATTTTAGGAATATTTCACAAATTTAATCAAGACCAATTCTCTATCCAAGTTATTTTAAAAATATATATAGATAATCTTTCCTGATTCTTTTTTATGACATAATTTTTAATTGAATTTATTGGGATGACATTGGTTAATAAAATTATGTAGGTTTAAGGTGTATAATTCTATAAAACATCTGTTTATTGTATTGTGTATTCACTCCTAATTCTTTTTTTGGTATATTTTATTGCTTATGGTATTACAGTTTTCTCTTCTTTATCCCCTCTACCCTGCACCCCATCCCATCATCCCCACACCTTTTAGTTCATCTTTAAGGGTTGTACATATCAGTTCTTTGACTTCTCAATTTCCTATACTATTCTTAGCCTCCCCCTATTTTTTTTTTTGTCAACATTTTCCCGCCACCACTTTCCCCAGCCCCACCCACCCCCACCTCCCACCCTCAATCCTTCCCCCATTTGGCTTTGTCCATGGGTCCTTTATGTATGTTCCTTGATGACCCTCCCCCTCCTTTTCCCCTGTTATCCCTCACCCTCCCCACTCTGGTTACTGTCAGTTTGTTTTTTATTTCAATGTTGCTGGTTATATTTTGCTGGATTGTTTATTTTGTGATTAGGTTCTACTTATAGGTGAGATTGTATGGCATCTGTCTTTCACCACCTGGCTTATTTCACTTCACAGAATGCTCTCCAGTTCCATCCATGCTGTCGCAAAGGGTAGTAGCTCTTTCTTTCTTTCTGCTGCATAGTATTCCATTGTGTAAATGTACCATTGTTTTTTAATCCACTCATTCACTGTTGGGCACTTAGGGTGCTTCTAATTCTTGGCTATTGTAAATTGTGCTGCTGTGAACATTGGGGTGCATAGGTT